>VZSE01012846.1:401309-444516 GCA_013398275.1 Promerops cafer
CGGATAAAAATCTGAGATTTGGAACACCACACTCAGCCTTTCCCACTGGATTCTCAGAGGAAGACCAGACCCATCTACACCACCAGTAGACCTCCAGAGGAAACCTACACTGTTTCTACAAAATCATTGTTTCAACAGAAACACATCTGCCACTCCAGGCGGACTGCAGCCACCATTTAATCAGACTGCTACCAACACCTGACCAACACGGTGTCAAGTCGTATTCTGACTCTGTCAGTGTTGTTTTGTATTACTGCATTTTTATTTTTATTTTTCCTAATAAAGAACTGTTATTCCTACTCCCATATCTTTGCCTGAGAGCCCCTTAATTTCAAAATTATAATAATTCAGAGGGAGGGGGTTTACATTTTCCATTTCAAGAAAGGGTCTTGCCTTCCTTAGCAGACACCTGTCTTTTCAAACCAAGGAAGATTTTGGCTACAGCTGAAGATTAAAAAAAAGAAAAATTATGGAAACATATTCCTTTCCAAAGGATACTTTGGTCATTTTTAGATCACATCTGCCAGTGATTTCTGAATCTCTGTCACTTAAAAATACAGCTCATAAATCCGACATTTTGCTGCTTCACTCAGTCTCCTCAGATATGATCACTGCACAAAGCAAAAACACATCCTGTCAGCATACACCAAAGTACGAGAGGAAACGTTTTTTCTTCTTTTTTGGTGAAATCCAAGTACTGACTTTTTGCATCAAGTTTGCCAGTCACAGATGCCCTATGTGAGACTCCAGCCAATCAGGTCATGGATTGCTCCCGTTGCAGAAAGATGAGCACCCACTTCACGTTTTAGCATTAGCCAACCCCGGATGCATTTCCTATCTACATGACCACCTCTTCCAAAGCTCCAATACATTAAAACTTTTCTGTAATTATTTTTAAATGGGTGTTTCCGGGATTTATTGTATTTTGGCATGGCTTAAAAATCTATTCGCCTTCTCCCAGTCTTTAACAAATGTCACATGAATGTCTCAGATGGGTTATCATCAAGGCAGCTTTTAATTTAAAAAATACTGCTACCAGAAGGAATCTTAGTCCAAAAACCTGCTTCTTTTAGAGAAAAGATAAAATGTTTAAACAAATCTAGCATTTGCAGAGAATGGTCTGGGAAGTTTAAAGGAAAATGTACATTCTGACAGAAAACTCATGCACTGTTGGGTGTCATGGGTGTTCATCTAACTAGACACCACTTATGAGTAGCTGCTTAATACCATTCTGCAAACCCATCATAATAAAAAAAAGTGGTAAAATGTATTATTCTTTTCACAGCTCCATTAAGATAAGAATTTCTTGTGCATAATTTGCTGACAATTTGATCAGAGGGCTGAAGCACCTCTTCTAGGAAGACAAGCTGAGAGTTGGGGTTGTTCATCTTGGAGATGAGAAGGCTCCAGGGAGACCTTATTGTGGCTTTTCAATGCTTAAACAAGGTCTAAAAGAAAGAAGGCAACAAGCTTATTTTAGCAGGCCCTGCACCAATAGGACAAGGGATAAAGGTTCCAAACTAAAATAGAATCAATTCAGACTAGATATAACGAAACAATTGTTTACAATGAGGGTGCTGAAACACTGAACAGATTGCCCAGGGTGGTGGTAGATCTTAAAATTCATAATTTAAAAATATCATCATACCACTAGGGTCAGTAATCCAAAGTAGTTTTAATAGATACCAAAAACTTTCATGCCTAAAAGAAGAAATTTGAAAAGCACACTTCGGAGATTCAACCAGCCTCAAAGACTGGTTCACCAGAGAGCAAAAAAAGGGTAGCCAAGAAACCAATCAGTTCAGCAGAAGCAGAAAACGCGCCAGTCTTTCTATCAATTTGGCTACAGAATTTAAAAAGGAAGTCGCAGGAATCTCCCCCTCTCCTTCTGGCAGAGACTGCATCTTTTTAAACTTAGAGGGCTTTTTTAAAAAAGAGACATATTACATATAATTTGCGATCACATTATAGTATGATTCTTCATTGCTAGGTTGTAGGCATTTGCATAATCACATCAGGCAGTAACTTGCACTGCAACGAAATTACCATATCAAAAGAGCTGAATTTTGTTGGCTTAAAATCTCATTACATTGGTCTCCTTAAAATAGGAAAAATCAGTGTTCAAGTTACAAATTAGGTCTTTTTTGTTAGACCTTTACATCACCAGTAGGCTATCTTAACCCACATGGATCTGATCTGCAGCCCTCAAGCAAACCCTTGGGGTTTTTTCCTCTGAAAACAGCTTATAGGAGTTCCATCAGTAGAAAAATTAAGTATTGAGTTTTTCCACCACAGGAATAGATTGAAAAACAAAACACAGCACACAATTATTTCTATCTACTTACAGATATCACTGAGAGGAAACAGGTTAAATAGATGATAAACAGCCTATTCTTTATCACTTGCAGGTGTCACAAACACTATGACAGCAACTCAGGTACTTATACTCAAGCACCTAATGCCCTAGGACACAAAGCGAGCACAAAGCCAGCTGGCAGACACAACAGTTCCAGAAAACCCATTTCATTCTGAAGCACAATCCAGTGGTCAGGCAGGAGACCTGCCACACCTGCATATTCCTAATCCCAAAGATGCATTGAAGATGCGTGCTCTTAAAATGTTTAAATGAGCAAAAGAAAGAATTATCTTTGAAACAAGCAACAGTTTCTCTTTATTTTTTGAACTTCCACTGCCTAAAAAGCAGGTTCTGCATTGACAAATTGGATATATAAAGGGAAAATAACTGTCTGCTTTTTCACTGCCTCATCGGTGAGCCATGCAAAGCACAAAGCACACAGTCATCTCAGTTTAAAATAACCCTTCAAAAGAGTTTGCGGCATAGAGGTCCTTATTGCCCAATTTTTCTAAAACCTGAACAGAGCAGGACCAGAAAATGATCTGAAATCCAGCTCAGTGATGGCTTTACAGCACTGCATCTTTCCTGAACTTCAAGTTAAACCTAGATGCTGATGCACCTATCAATTAGTCATACAGCAAGGGCTCACAAGGCACGTAAGGAAATAAAAAGGCATTTACATTTTTTTGTTACAGGAAAACATTTATAACATGGCCTAATAAGCCATCATTGCTACAGGAGGAGGGAGCTCCCATGACTCCTCATTGCACAGTTCTGCTGAATATATGCAAATTGGTTAGAACACAGCCAAGAATTAATTCCAGTGCTTTTAGGCAAACTCCTACACAACAGTATTATTTTCTAACAATAAATGCATATACTTAAAAACTGGAAGAGCAATGGCTGTAACAAGAACAATCTATAATACAGGAAAAGGAAAAAAGGTGATGTGAAGTTATGTAGAACTTCATACATATCTGTAACAGAGTATCTTTTGTGCTCTCTAAGAGCACCGTTGAATTGAATTAGGAAGAAAACCTGCTGTTATTTGAATCAAAACCTGGAGTAATAAAATTTGATTTTAACACATTTGCATAAAACAGCTTAAGTACATTTACAATGACATATTAGAGCTCTAAGCATTGAACACAGCACATGCATCACCAAAAACCCCTACAGTTGCAATTTCATGGTTAAATGCACTGTAGGAACACAAACATCTCTTTTTGATGGCTTACTTTAATTTACATCTTTCTCTTCCCCCAGAGAGATAAACTCTTACAATCAGTCATTAAGTGGCTACATATGTACCAACATACAACCTTTATTGTTGTAATAAGAAACAAAGTTCCAGACAGCATCAGTAAATACTAATATTTTTGGCTTTGTTACTACTTAAACAAGGCATAAAGAATGTGTGTGACTCATCAAGTGTCCTTCTCCCCCCTTGCCAAATCTCTGCTTCTGTTCAAATTTCTTCTGAACCCCTCTAGGATGTAGCTCAGCTGCTCTCTACTGGCTGCTTGAGAATATTGCCTGGTCATGAAAGCAACACCTTCTACAGCACATAAGTCAAAGCATCAGCAATCAGCTTTTGCTTTATGGTCTACCTTTTCATTACATAACCATATTCTGCACAGACCTGAGAAAAAACTGCAGGATATATGTGGAATTTCACAGAAACCTTTTAAATCATTCATATTCTTCCACACCAAGTTCATTTTTTCAAAGAGAAACATAAATGCTGCACAATGGTATCAAATCCCATCACTCAAGTGAAGACTCAAGAAATATACACAAGACATTAGAAAAGAACAGTTTCTTTCCAAGTCCACTCAGGGTTATAATTTACAAAGTATTCTCCAGTATGGTTTCTAGATTCTGCCCTACAAAATAATTGTTCCAAGGACCATTGTTGCACTAAAATTTTCTATAATACATCCAAATTGCTGGTTTGCACCCTTGGATACCTCACAAGTTTCCTGTTTGTGTCCAAGTTTGCTGCTAAGTATTGGCTTGCTAAAGAGACCCCAGGTGACAGCCTCATAAATAACCACCACAATGTTCATTAGCTTAAATCAACACATATACCTCCTGCTGTAGCCCCAGTTCTAAAAGATGTGGCTTCAGGATGGCAAAAAGATACTCCTAGAACTGACCTTCTTTTTTTCCTACTTTTAGCTAAATAAAGTATGTCCTTTCCACTAGTTTTTTAACAACAGGGTGTGGGTGGGTGTGTGTGTATGTATGTGTATATATATATATATGTGTGTGTATATATATATATATATACACACATATATATGGTAATTTAATAAATGCAAGCCCTCAAACTCCAGATATCTCTGGAGCATCCCTGGAGGTACAACAATTGTTCACATCAAAAGTAGTTCTACCCCTTGGGAAGAGGAAAAGGCATATCAATGAAGCAGAGTGTGACACCTCTCTTCTCCAAGAGCATTAAACTTTTCTTCTACCTGCCTTTTCTGTTGTGAATACAAAACACCTGGAATATTTGCAGACTCCTTGGTGGAGGATGAAATTGTTTTTGTGAGAGGTACTAAATATATTTCTTACCACAGCCTTGTAAGATTCTAAGGTGCTGTAGTGATGAAAGAAGTACCACTTCCTATTGACAAAATTAGTCAAAGTGGTCCAGAACAATTCTTTGGAATAACTCTAGAAAGTTGGATTTATACCCACACTAACTGGCTGGCTGGAATTACTGCATCAATTTCAGTGAGTGAAATACAACTCCTCAGAAACAAGCAGGGCATGCCTTGTTTGTTGCCTCTTATTAGCAGTCTTAAAATGGTTAAGTTTTTGGATTTAAACGTATAATTGTTCTGCAGGCATATAATCAATTTATCCAGATATGTAAACATTTATTTCAAGATGACATAATAAAGAGGTTTCTGCTTTCCTATTTTATGTATTCCCAAAGTTCTCTCCCTCACAAGGTACTTTAGGTCATTCATCACAACTTCATATATGAAGTATCTGTAAAACTGTTTTTGCAGTATTTAAAAGCTAAATTTTGAAAAAGGAAATATTTTTTCTACATGTCTACCCAAAATGTTCACACAGGACTACTTGAAGTTCTTGTTTTCACATTAATTTTTAGAGACCAAGACTGAGGTGCTTCAGAACACTTTTAGAGGAACCACAAGTTCTGTTGAGTAAAATTGCTTGACAGATGGGAAATTAAAGCATTTCTAGGTACATCCCAGAATGAGGCATTCAAGACCACTGCCTTACAGAAACATTAGGCAAAAAACCCAAAACATACCAGCAAGAGGAGGTTTATGTGAATGCAGACTGCAGGGTATGCTGACAATTAACTGATGCTCTGGAATTGGAAGAACACCTTCAGATTTCCTGTCACATAAATCAGAAAAGAAAAGAAACATGAGAATGAATGTTACCCAATGTGATGCTCCAGCTCTTGCAGAGTTATTTCAGATGGGATATAACATACAGAATGTTTATTCACAAACTTCAGGGAAGTCCAAGGGAAGTTAAATGTTGCTCAGACGTAATATATAAAATGACAGTTAATGAAATCATTGAGGCTTTAAACAAAAGCCTCATGGTTTACAATAGCCACACAAAGCCACTGAGAACAAACATCGCCGTCCTGTATGTCGTTGTGTGTGGAACAACAGCAGCATCCCCAAAATGGCATCAGCCTGTGCCAAGGACTCATGGTCCAAGAAAACCTGTCAGCAAAGGGAGCCCTGTCCACAAGGCTTTTGTCCAAGACAGTTTCCCTAGATAGCAGATGCAAGGAACAGACTGGAGGCTCCATTCTTTAATCTCACTAAGGCACTCTTATTCCAAAGCTAATAAGGCTATCTTTAGGTCCACAATCAGCCAAGAGATTTTGGGACATTATACTGCATTATGAGTAAGTGATACATACAAAGGGAATCCTAGAAGCTGCAAAAAAAGACATTTACCATAAATATCGTGACATACCTTAAGGCTTCCTTTACATCTCCTTGAACTCTCCCCAATACAAGAACTTCATAAGGTTTTTTGTGCAAAGAATCCAAAGGCAATACAAATTCTCCAGCTGTAGTAATCTAACATAAGAGAGTTAAAAATATACAGTAGAAGATTTTAATATCCCATACTTTTCCAAGACCTTTTCCTTTATAAAAAGGAGGATCCTGATGATATCATAGCTTTCAAATACAGAAGCACATGGTAGTAAATAGACAAATTACAAGAACATAAATTGTCATAGTGCAAGTCTTCTCATTCTCCGAGAAAGCAACAAAACAAATTGCGAACTTACTTTTACCCAGTGCCATTCAGCAAGTGTTTTCACGGACCAGTGAGGATAAAGTTCATCCTTAACAAAACGTAAGTGCTTCTGTCTATTAGTCACCCACGTGACTACAAGACAATTGGGAGCAGCTAGTGCTGGTACAGGAATCTGCTTGATTTGCCATGAAGACAGGTGGCTGTACCTATGCCAATAAAGTGAGAAAGCAAATTAGCATATACCAACCATAAAAATTGCAACGCAACACAAATGGATAAAAAAATTACACAGACCAGTCACTTCAAGAATTATCTCCCGACAATCTAAGTCATAAAAATAGTTAAAGACTGACACCCAGTGGACAATTCTGAGGGATTTTATATAAAATCATTAGCGTGCGTACATAAGTTGTACTGAGCAGAACCTTGAACTATATATTTCCACTATCCCTCAAAATAAAGCATTATTAGATGTGACTTGAAGAAGTTTAGAAGGCCATGTTTCAGTTAAGAACGATCAAATGTAACTCAATATTCTATCTTTGTGCCAGAACAAAGCTATTTAGTGAACAGTAGCTTCTTAGGCAATGTAATACTATCCACTCCTCATAATAAACTCTCTCCTGAATGACAAGTGAGTCACACTAATTTGAATGGCAAGTTAAGAGGTCATTAAAGATAATAACCTCTCCAATTGTTTTCAGAAGTTGTTCATTTTTTAAAATTATCAGCTATGGTAAAGTTCTCTAGGTTTTTCAAAACCACTCTGCACTTTTCTGAGCTAACTGAATGCTACACCAGTGAATCCAGGATGCTTTCCAGATCCTGTCTTGTTCTACCGTTTTTTTCATGATGCAATTCTACACTATTAATAAACTGCAGTTCATGGAACCTACACATTGCAGCACCAAAAATATTGGCACACTGCCTAATGAAAATTGGCAGCCACCTTGTGGGTCTGCAGGACCCTACACAATGCTACAGTGAGAAACAGTGAACAAGGATAAAATCCAAAATACCTCCTGGACAAGACTGTCCAGAGGTGAATCTTTTCTCAATGATTAGCTGCCAACAAGATAACTATGAGCAGTGATAGCTCCTTCACTTTTTGCCTTTATTTTATAAGGGAGAGAGGATCTTGGTGACTAACTTATGCTAGTAACTACTATTCTTCTCTGAGTACCTTACATACTCAAGAAAGACATTTGAATGAGCGTTTATAGAGGTTTCTGAAGGGCTTTCAAAGGAAAGCCTACTCATGAGTCTCTACATCTTCAAAATATGTCTTCATAGCTCCAAAAGCTACAGCAAACTTTATTCTAGGAAGTTATTAGGCCATATTTCCTGTCTACCCTTCTTTTAAAGAGATACAACTCTATGGTAATCAAGAGGACTCCACTGGCATAAACATGATGTTACTCAGCAGTGAAGGAAGCCCATAAAAATTTAAGTTAATGACTTCATAAACTACAGTATTCAGAGCTCCTATTGCACTAGAAGATTTTACTGCTGCATTATCACGTTCTTCTAAACATTTGACTGAAGTTTAAGCTACACCTCAAATTAAATAAAAACCTACTCTGAGCAAGATTTCAGTCCTAGAAATACTTACACATTTATCTAGCTTTATGCCCACTGAAGTAACCCTATTAATTACAAACTAATATCTGTATGATCTGGGCCCTACAAAACAGCTGAATCCATACTTTCTTTGTAAAGGACTAACATTCTCTCATCAGCTAGATAATTTAAGATGTACTTTTGCAAATATTTTGTATGCCAAGTATACAATATATTTCAGTGAAGTACCTAATACAGTCCATAGATTTGAAGGTAAGCATGTGTCAAAATATTTACAAGTTTAAGCTGCAGTCTCACAGTTATACTGGTCCTGGATTGGATCAATATATTAAAATGTTAATTACCCTTTGTAAGCTACGATGACAAACTTTGTTTGATTTTACTATAAAACATACCTGTTACTCCTTTTAACAGACTTGTTCTCCCATGGTGGATCAATCACAATTACATCATATTTTTTCTTGTCTGGCAAGTGAAATTAAAGGAAAAAAAAAAAAAGACAAGCCAGTAAATTAGCTCTAAAAAATATCTATGAGTTAAAACAGCTATACAGCAAAACTGCAAATTTCTTCTGCTCTTTCCAAATAAGAAGTTAAAAGACTTTTCACATGCTTGTTTTAATTCAGATAATCATATCCAGAAAATTCAGTATTTTTAGGCTGATTACCTAAGGAAAGGATTTTATGTGATCTGTATCAGATCCCTCCAAGAAATTTTGAATACCTTTAGAACTTTGAGGAAAAAAAAGGATAGCAGAGTACAAGTCTCAAAAATAAAATTTTTCCAAGTTTCCCAACAGAAGCTATGTAATGAGGCACCCAGCTGAGTGAAAAGCTACAGCCCTGAATGCACGATTCCTGTCCTGTTTGATCTTTTATCAGGCCCACAGGGACATGCAGAGCTTCAAGCCAGCCCTAGAAAACTGTTTTCCACTACTGGAGGTAAAGAGAGACAGCTAGACATAGTGTATGAAATGGGAATCAATGAACAAGAGTAAAAGAACTGAAAGAGTTTTCATGGGAGAAGCTGAGTTTACTTTAGCTGGAAGACAGAAGATACAGAACACATCCATGAAAAAACAGAACTCCCCAATTTTATTTCTCCAGAGAACGTATTTGTTCTTTCATTGAGTCTGATGGTAGGAACAACAGCTTAGTATTTGATGTTCATGAAACGTGATTACTACATCTTATTCATTTAACACTGGAGGTGTTATCCTTACAGTGGACTGACCAGCAAGAATTACTTCTCTTTTGGCAGGTGAAAGGGAAGAAGAAAAATAATAATTAAAATGGACAGCAGACCTACTCAGAAAAAAAGTCTACAGTCAGGGCATTTTGTTAACGTTCACTGTTGTTTATTTCAAAAGCATTTGCTCAGATTTCTTGGACTGCTCCATAACTCCTTGGAGAAACTTATATGCTCAACTGTGCAGAGTGATAATAATCTTCTTTCTTTCCAACAGATGAAAACAGCTAACTAGCTAGATTCTGGACTTGAAATGCAAAATTATTATTTAGATAGCAAGATTCTACCTCCTGAATATCTTCTCAATAAAAAATGAAATTAAAAAAATATAATGACTAAATTACATTCCTCTCTTCTCATGTGCAATTAAAAAATCTAAAATCACTGATTAGGGGGTAGAGCAGTAATGCCCAGCTCTTGCTCACAGGCAAGATCTTTCCTGTAAGACTGTCTGATAAAGCCTAGCTGTGACAGACAGTAATAAAAATAATAGTAATAATAATAATAATGAAGGCCAATTTGAAAACTAATGGAATGGCACTGAAGACTGATGCATGGTGTCAGCTTAGGGCTGGGGATAGCGGCTTGGACAGCTTTTGATCTACTTTTACAGAGGACTTGATTATTCTAAAATCCCCCCATTTCCCTGTCACTGATTTTTGTGTAAGCCAATACTCTCAGCTGTGAAACACAGCAGCTGAACAGTCAAGTCATGCTTGCTATTGGTGGTCTTGCTAAAGTGGTGTTGCCCTCCAGCTGGGGGCAACAGCCTCTCACACTGCTACCTTTCCTGGGGGATACTGGGCTTTGTTCCATGACCAGTTTATTCCAACCTAAGAAGATCCTGCCACTGAACAGGATGAGTCTGTAAGCGAACACTTGCTTTAAGGTGCATTATCTCATCCCTCCCTCATGGTCTAATCTAGCTAAAACTCAAGACAGCAGGCAGAGTGGACCTACCTATGCTAAAGGCTCAGTCTGTGGGACAGGGACCCAGCAGCCCAGCTAGTCCCAATTCAACATGTTTACATGACTTCTATGCTGACAGCGGCTCAGAACACGCTCACAAACTGTTGCATCTTGGCTGAGATTTTTACAGAGGCCTCCTGGGACAAATAATCCCCTCATGACATGATTTGCTAACCACTCAAGATTCCTTTGAAAGTCCTTACCTATCTGCACAAAGTTAGAAATACCACCTTGAAAGCCTGCAGCAGCATTTGCTATCAGTGTGATGCTGCATCCTAAATTCTGTTCATTGAGTCATTTTGACATATAACTGCCCTTCTTGGGCAGGAGAAAAGGGGTAAATTCTAACACCTAAAGATACTTACAGTTCAGCAGGGGCTGTAAACACGAAATATCAGATAAGAGGAAACTGCTTTTTGGTGGTACCAAGTATTTCTGCCCCATAAACACAATTATCTTTGCACAGTTTGAGCTGTTTTCCATAACACAAGAAAGCAGGTCCTGCTCTGCACTGGAGGTTTCCTCCTCTAGCACATGTACAGCTGGATGGTCGCTTTCATTCACAGCTGGAAACTTCTTTGCCATTTCACATAATTCAGCCAACCCACAGACAATGTGTTGAGGAACATTATTCTTCCAGCAACTGACTTTTGCAGTAGTATGGTGAAGAAAACCACTTTTAAGTCCCTCTTGGACTAAATGCAAAGTGCCTTCCCAAATGAGCTTCCTGACCTGTATGGTCACAAAAAAAACAAAGGAAAAAAGAAAAGATCTTTCAAGTATCTACTTGACCAGGGAATGCAACTGAAATCAAAACATTTTCAATCTGCAGGCAAGGAAAGGTGTCCTTGCCAGTTACTGAGATCATTGGCTCAAAAGCTATGAAGGCATGATAACAAGGTGTGTGTCTTGGTCTAACCCCAGCTGGCAACCAAGTACCACACAGCCATTCACTTACACCACATGCCTCCCACTCCCTGGTAGGGAGAAGAATCCAAGAAAAAAAGCTAGCTTCATGGGCTACTATAAGAACAGTTTAAAAATTGAAACAAAATAAATTATTATCATTATTTTTTTTACTGAAAAGCAGGAGGGAGAGAAGTACAACCCAGGAATAACCACTGACGCACAATACGATCACTCACCACCTACTGACTGATGTCCAGCCCATCCCTTAATAGCAAATCCACGGCTCCTGGCCAGCTCCCATCATTTATATAGTGAGCATGACATCCTGTGCATGGAGTATCTCTTTGGCCTGTTCAGGTCACCTGCCCTGGCCATGCTGCCTCCCAGCTTATTTTGTGCACCTGCTCGCTGGCAGAGCACAGCAAACTGAAAACTCCTTGACTCAGGGTAAGCACGGCGTAACGCACTGATGTTTGAATTGTTGCTGTCAACATTATCCTCATACTAAACCCAAAATGACAATCTCTGATGTTTCCTGATCTATCCTGACCAAGCTGGAAGGGACAAAGCAGCTGCAGCTGAGTGCAGACATTTGGGCATCTGCTATTTTCAGCATCCAGTGTGTTGACTCTTGGGCTTTTTAAAAAACTTGGGTTTATTTTTCATTTGGAGCATTCCCATTCCATCAACCCTGTATGAGTTGCCCAGCTACCAAGCAGAAAACTAACTCTATCCCAGCGAGAACCAGGACACCACGCTAACTTCTGTAGTTGGTTTTCATTTTTTGGTAAAGTTACAATAATTAGAAAGCTGGAGAAAGAAAGAGTGAGAAACTACTGAATAAAATATTCCAGACAACAGATGTTGAATGTAATTTTTTCAACCAAACACAAATTTCAAAGCAATTATCTGAAGTTTAATTTAAAATTCTAATTTAATTTCAAGTTACTGTGCCATGAACATGTTTTTAATTGAAATGTATACTGGGATCTAAAAATCAGTCATTTTCCACATTTCAATTCACTTCATAAGACAACAGTTTATGCATTTTACAGTAATACAGAAGTACAATCAGTAAATCAAATTAAAGTATCGGAATTTGATTTTTGCAACTTCTCTAAGTGGCAAACCTCTCAAATAGCCTGTCAGTCAGTCCAGGATGACATGATTCTTCAATCTATATACACTGTCATTCAGCACCTTCCCTTCACAAAATTTAGAGACTCATTTTATTTCCAAATCATGGAGCCTTTATGAGTTTTGATTGTCAGTAAGGTGAGTTTACCCATTTGTCCATTGTCAGTTACAATGGCTTTATTAAAGGTTTCAAATACATACAGTGGTTTCAAAAGCTTGTGATTACAGAATCTTCAAGATTACAAGAGGGTTTTACAAAATATTCTTAATTACAATTACCAGATTAGTGGCAGGGGAAGAAAAAGATTTTTTTTATAATTTAATAGTGCCACCTCTAGATACCAGGGAGTACAGAGTCATAAATTTTTAGTATCTAGGTGTGTGATAAGAGAAGTTCATACTGCTTCAACAGAATTAATAAATGCATCTTTGGAAATTATACCTATGCATGTGTTAACTCACAGGTGGACGAAGTGAACAAAGTTTCTTGACTGTGAAGCAGTCAAAGCAATATGCAAAGCAATTTAGCATATTTTGTACTGTTTCCTATGTTGACCCTGACTGAAATTCAAAAATGGATTTAACAGCTGAAATTCACAGATTCACTTGCAGAAACAAAATTGGGGTTGTTTGGTTTTATTTTTGACGAGTCTACAGATATAAATAAGTGCCAAAATAATGTGGGTTGACTTGCAGAGCTATAACCTTTAACCACATAAATACAGTAAAAACCCAATACTTTCTAATCTGTGAATGACATAAGAGGCTAACTAGGGTCACAGATTTTTCCAAACTCTGTCTTTTCCACATATTCACCAAACATCATTAGAAGTTGCACAAGCCTCCAAGACATCAAACTTCTTCATTTCTTTCCTTATTTCTACTGTTGAATGATTTTATTTTTAGCCTTAATGTTTTCATACTCATGTTGATACTGAACTTCAAAGTTTTCTCCTTTAAGGTGATTCTGCACATGCACGGCTTACTCACAAAAATAATCACAGGACCTCTACACTGTATCAGCAAGCTGCACATGTTTACTATAAGATTGTTGTCATGTAAAAGAAAAAACGCATAGTCTAAAGGCAGTTCATGCAAACAGATTTAAGCAAAAAGCCCAATATGACTAAACCTCTGTCAAAGGAAAAAAAGCAAGTGTAGCTCCCAGTTCAGGTTCACATCACTGTTTGCGAAAGCCGTAAGAATACATCAGACATTACCTACAGATTGCATTTCTATGATGCATTACTATGCTTCCGTGTAATTCAGTTGTACCTTCACCAGTACATCCCTGACATAAGCATACAGACTTGAATTCCAATTCATTCACAATGCTTGAGTAGGACAATATAAAATGTTAGAGAAAGATTCATTTTTTTTTCAATTGCAGAATAAGATATTTTGAAGCACATTTGGTCACAAAAGCTTGGAGTAACTCCAGCACAGTGTCCTGAAACACTGAGGAGCTGATCTTCAGAACAGGTTACGCTGCCAATTTCAAATCAATCACTTCCTAATATTCAACTCATCACAACATAATATTCAGTTGTCTATAACAGTCCAAGTTACTTTGTGAATGCAGCTTCCAGCTCTTTGTAATGTATCAATTTCACATATGAGGATATATTGACCTTCCTTTCCCTTTCCTTCTTTGCACCAGTGGAACAAGCTACAAAACCAGAATTTGTTTGTAACCATGCCCTCCACTCTGCACACGCTCAAAGTCAAGTAGCATGTACTTGCACAATATACATTTTTTCCAACTTACCTTTGAATGGTATTCCAAAGCATCCACCTCACCTTGGTTGAATATACATTTCCTTTTACGTTTCTGCAGAATTAGCAAAAAACAACAACAACAAAATCCATATCATTCCACGATGAAATAAAAGGGGAAAAAACCAAACATACATGAATTACAAATGAACTCTTTAAAAGCAGAAGAAATTTTCCATCTCTTTTTCTACCACAAGTACAAGTCAAATAAGCAAGAAGATCTGAAAATACCTAACCTGCTGCACGCATTCACAAGGTACATAGAATTAAAGCTGTTTTAAATTATTGACGGCACTAGGATCTGAAGGTACCTAGTGCACAGTTTGTGCTCATGCCTCCTTTGGGCCCATACTAAAAGTTTCAGCTGCCAAGTGCAGTTCACCAATAAAAGAAAAAATTAACTATGTCTTCATGTTTACATTTATTAGTGTAGACCGGTGACTCTTATTTTCTTTTGTCCATATGGAACAGTACTGAACAACACTGAAAGTAAATTCATTCTGTCCTTCTCAACTTGCTAATCTGCACAGTCTCAACAGCTACCACAGTTTTAAGCTGTGCACCTGACCACAACCAGTGTCAGGAGATTTTGGGAGCCATCCACTGCTTATGAGACACAGAATGCACATGACTGACATGAACTCAAAAGTTCCCGCTCTTCTGCACTACCTCAAAAGACTCAGGTATGCAAAACAGTATTAATAGTATATTATTTATCAAGGGATTACTGCAATTTACTGTGTTACAGAGAACATACCTTCCTAGCAGTGGCAAGAGAATCTCCAATGCCATTCTTTGCTCCTTCTTGGTATTCCTCTCTGTTGCTGTTGGCCTTTGTTTCTGTCAGACTCACCTCAGGACATCCCTGACACAGCTGCTCCTCAGGAGCTGCAGCTATATGGGGCTTAGAAATATCAAAGAACTCCTCCCGAAACACGTATCTCATTTTCGCTCTTTTACCTTCTGTTTCCACGGCATCTCCAGGACCATAAGAAGGACCATCGCTTGATGAGGGGGTGGCAGCAAAAGTAGAAATACTGTGACAGTCTTCAGTGCATGTGACAGAAGTATTGTGAGTGACACCACCAGGGTATGCAGAGGAGTTACAGATCTCATAGCCACACTGGTTGATGAAAGAGAGATGATCCACAAGCCATCCCGCTGTCAGACGATGTACCACGGACATCCTAAGTCCCCTTTTCACAACAAAAAGTCAGCTCCCTGAAACCACGGCCTTCACCAACCATTCACACTTCCTGGAGCAACCTCCTCCTGTGGGAATTTTTATAAGAATTCACTTTACAGAATTATTACTGTTTAATAAATTAGCACCTACCTTCTGACAGACATTTCCATGCACACACAGGGCACACGGCTGAAACTTCTGACTCCAGGTGGTTTCCCCATTATGTTCATCCCTATACCATTACTTTTTTTATAGTAACTACGTTTTATGTAACTTTTTATACTTCTACACAGTATGCACTTACTCTTTTTAGCAAGTCAGAAAAGAGCCCTGTGACACACCGATTACATCTAACACTATATATGCGTGTATATCTATATACTGTATATATACACCACATACAGATGTATTCACACTACATATGTTACACATATGCTACATAGACTACATACATACTATACACATGTACACATGCGCTATATATATTTACACATAAACACACACATATATGCATATATACACACGATATATATATGCATACACTGTATCTACACATACATATATATATACATACACCATATATACGTATGGAGACGTGGATCACTATGACAGCACCCGGGAACAGTAATACAGGCACAAGAGCAGGGGCAGCCGCAGCCCCAGCGCTGCTGAGCCCAGGCGCGGACTCCCGTCCCCGCGGGCACGCAGCGACCGAGAGCTCGGGCTTTTCCGCAGGAAACTCTCGGTGGCTGCAGAAGAGCCCGGAGCTCGCCGCGGCCCGGCAGCGCCCGGCAGCGCCTGGCACACACTCACCGCGGGCGCCGCCATATCGCTGTACGGCCACGGCCCTTCCCTGAGCCCTTCCGGGGGTTGGGATCCTCCTCCCGTCTGTGCCCACCGCTCCTCCTCCCGTCTGTGCCCACCGCCCCGTCCATCCCGCTGCTCCGCCCGCGGCCCCGCCGTGACGCAGTTCCGTGTGACGCCCTGGGTGACGTCCGGGCGGGCGGATTTGAAATTGTGAGGAGGCGGTGGCGCTGGCGGTAACGGCGAGGTAGGGAGCGGGACCGGGCTCTGCGGGGAACGGGAGGGCAGCGGCAGCACCCTCAACCCCCGGGACAAGTGTCTGTGTGGCGGCGGTGGGGCCCGGGNGGATTTGAAATTGTGAGGAGGCGGTGGCGCTGGCGGTAACGGCGAGGTAGGGAGCGGGACCGGGACCGGGCTCTGCGGGGAACGGGAGGGCAGCGGCAGCACCCTCAACCCCCGGGACAAGTGTCTGTGTGGCGGCGGTGGGTCCCGGGCTGGCCTCGCTGCTGAGTCCCCCAGTCGCCTTCGGTACGGTTTAGACGCGCTCTCAGGGCGAGCGGGTGGAGTTGCGCCCAGCTCTGCCGCGCTCCTAGGCTTTTTCTTTTTTTTTCTGCTGGCGTGTTGGCTCTGGCAAACTGCTCTTAAATCTCTGCTCAAACTCTGCTCTTACAGCGTCCTGGCTTATGTCAGCAGCAGTGTGGCAGTGTCAGCAGGACCAGGGCAGTGACAGACCCCTGTACGCGGCACTGGGGAGGCCGCACCTCCGGTGCTGTGACCAGTTCTGGGCCCCTCGATTCAGGAAGGACACTGAGGTGCTGGAGCGTGCCCAGAGAAGGGCAATGGAGCTGGAGAAAGGGTCTGGAGCACAAGTCCTTTGAGGACTGGCTGAGGGAGCTGGGGTTGTTCAGCCTAGAGAAGAGGAGGCTCTGGGAAGCCTTATCGCTCTGGAGCCACCTGAAAGGAGGGTGTAGCGAGGTGGGGGTCGGCCTCTTCTCCCAGGCAATGAGCGAGAGGACACGGTCTTGAACTGCGCCAGGCTTTGGTGGGACAGTTGGAGGAATTCCTCCACAGAAAAGGCGATTATACACTGGAACGGACTGCTGTCACGAATGAGGGCTTGCTCAAACAACCACCACACCTGCCCAGCATGGTGGTGGAGTCGGCGTCCCTGGAGGTTTTTAACGAAAGGCTGGATGTAGCGCTTAGTGCCATGGTCTAGCTTACAAGGTGGTGTTGGGTCATAAGGTGTTGGACTTGATGATCTCGCAGGTCTTTTCCAAACGAATTGATTCTGTTGTTCCAGAAGCTAATCACTTGCTGTGTTGGTGAAAATTCAGTCTCTCTGTGGTTGGTTCTAGTTAAAGTAAATGGAATAATGCAGATTCTTCCCCAGACACGGTGAGGTTATGAATATGCTGCCCTATGAATTAGCTTGAGCTAAACTTCTGTTGTGGTTTGTGAGCAGTGGAACTGGAAGCGAAATGAAGCAACAGTTCATATTAATAATGTGTTTTGGTAATGTCTGTAATGGAGGAGTTTTTTATTAGTTATAATTCAGTCATTTAAGCCTATCCCACAAATAAAATAGAACCTCTGTAGAGGGCAGAAGCTGGCATTTTTTTCGTGAGTTAATTCTATTTGCTTCAAATTCTCCCTTAATGCCACAGTGGGGACAATGGTGTTAATATTCCAGTTTGATTTATGTTCTGCATGCATAGTCTGAAGAGAGCCATAATATTATCTCAGAATAGGTTTTCCAGTTATTGTGCTGTAATACTGGGAGATCAGTTGCAGATGAATGGGTAGGCTCAGAATGAGCAGCTCAGGAGCTGATGTATGGCTGAAGTGCTGTAAGCAGTACTTGTGTAGTGGTGGTGTTGTAGCCTTTTTCCCAGTGGACTGAACTGAGAAATTTCTTAAGCTCTTTTGCTTTTGGAACCTATAGGTTTGAAGTGACCAAATATAAAGAAAGGCAAAACAGTAGGTTTGGAATAAGCACTGACTTTTTTATCAATAAAACAGTTTATTTAAAAGGCTGTGGCTGCTCTTATATATTTCTGGAGTCTAACGTAATTTTTTTTTCTTTCTTATCTTTTTTTTTTTTTTGGTCCAATGTACAGGTCTGCTTGTTTATTCTGAGCCTTTAGAAAATTGTTGTGGCATTTAGAAAAGAGAATACCCTTAGGTCCTGCCTGGATTTTCTGATACTGCTGGAATACTGAGGCACTGTAATTTAAAGCAGAGTCACAATGAGGCGAAGCTCAAGTATTGCTGGAAGCAGCAGTCGACAATCTATGATGGCACTGAGAGTGCAGGACAACAACAAGATGGGTCTTCAAACACCTCAGATGTAAGTCTTGCTGGTCATGTTGCTAAAAATAAGTATATAAAACTAATTCTGAAGAGATTTATCATAGTGTGTTTGTGTGTGTGAGTAGCAGCTGAAGAAAAAAAATTGAAACGGTGAGAAGAAGGCTCCTTACAGCCAAGGGTGTTTGCACAAGTGCTTCAGTTTTGCAAAAATAGTTTCTTTAACCTCTTTGTGTATCTGTGCCAGGTTTCAAATGGTAACACTTGGTTACATGTTTCTTAGGAGGTGGCTGGGTGCATCAGTTGACCTTTCTAAGATGTTGCTGTGATGAAGGTGTTTAGGAATATATGAGTGTACATATAGCTCTTGTATGAGCAAAAGATGAATTGGTAGAAATAGTCACTTGAATCCTTCTCTCTGTTCCTCAGGAAGGACAGAAGCACCTTTGGGAAGCTGAGCATGAGCAAACCTACATCTGGAGCTTCAGAAAGAAAAGTCAGCTGTTTTGGGAACAGGTATGGATAGCTTCTCTGCGTTGTAAATTAAAACAAAAATGGGCCTCTGTAATTTTGGCATTTTTCTTTCTTTATTTGACAGATTTTCATTATAGGGAAGAATGGATCTGAGGCAAGCAGACCTTCAGGTCTGCCTTCCTCCAGTCCTTGCTCTGTAAACAATGATGCTGTGGAGCAGGAATTGCTTTGGGAGCTGTTTTGGTTTTTTTTTTTATTTCTTTTGGGAATGATGTGTACTGCAGACCTTAAGAATATCTTAATACATTTTCTTGTTTAAGGAAGAATGATTTTTGAAGTATACTCTGCATTAGTTACTTCTCTCTAAGATACAAACCTTCCAAAAATCTATAATCTTTCTGCTTAGCTCACGACTTTCTGTGTTTTGGGTATCTTCTTTCACAGGACCCGAAATTGTAGGGGTATATTCCTTTTAAATATTCCTTAAATATTTTAGAGCTTCTTTACAGTTATCAACATGATTTTTTCTTCATCTTTGGGGTATTTTCTGCTCTCTAAAAGTTTATTTCTTTCAATAAAATGAAGAAAGTATTCATCTAACGCGCAGCAACAAATCTCTTTGTTGTACATGTGGCATTGTGGCTTCCAGGTTGATGATGTTTTTCCAATCACCTTAAATGAAGAGCAAACTTCAAGTATCACTCTGTATAACAAATGCAAAGAAAACATAAACATAGCAATTGTAGTGACTTAAACATGAAGAGAGTTCTTCTTTCTATGTATTGTCACAAGACCTGTATTTATTGTCTGTCCTTAGAGTGAGTGGGGCTGGAGGGTCACGCAGCAGCCAGTACGGTGTGTTTGGGACAGAAAAGATAAAGGATCCCAGGCCCCTTCATGACAAGGCATTCATCCAACAATGTATCAAGAAGCTTTGTGAGGTAACATATTAACTTACTCTGCATGTATGTTATGAGGTGTAAAATGTACTACTCAAAATTATTATTTCTCTTGGTTTCAACTCTAAGTTTTATTTAGTGACTGGTATTCCATGTTTCTTTTGCACAGTTCCTTGTTGAGAATGCTTATGCCCACAATGTTTCCATGAAATCGCTACAATCTCCATCAGTTAAGGACTTTTTAAAGATCTTCACCTTTATCTATAAATTCCTCTGCCCTTCTTATGAACTGCCTGACTCAAAGTTTGAAGAGGAAATTCCCAAAGTTTTCAAAGACCTGGGGTAAGATGATTATTGTTAATCTCCTGGGCTGAATAGATATGCTATGGCTAAAAATTTAAAAGCCAAGAATTCTGCATTGATAGCTGGGGAGAATGTATGGGTTTCTTTATTCAGATGAGACTCTAAAATTACAATGTTGTGATTGGTTTTTTCACTTTTGTTTAGCTCTAGGTTTACTCTCTGATTTTCAGTGTCTACTACACATTTTATATTTGAACTTGCAGAACTATTAGCTCTTGGAATCTTGCTTTGTAATGTAAAATTTAATTGATTATTTGTATAAAACTTTGAAAGACAAGACACAATTTTCTTTTACAGACGTTTCTCTTCATACTGTTAGAATCTAAGAACTAAACTTTCCAGAGTTTTGGGTCAGGACAATTAAATTTAATGTAGTTTAAACAAATTTAATTTAGTCTAAAATATGTTTTCCTTTAATTTTTCTCATTCTACTTTCAAAACAGAATGTGGAAATAACAAAAATTACTGTTGAGGTGAAAAAACCACAAAGTAGCTGAGTGGTTTATTGCTGAATTTGTTCAGTGTTTGAAATCATTAATGCCCCAATGCTTTCCAAGAAAGAAAATCCTCTGCTTGTTGATAATTGTGCATTTTCAGTCTCATTAAAAAAAAAAAAGTATATTTTACTCCTGTAGATTTGAACCCATGATGGTGTGAAAGTGCCAAGGCTCCTTAAATCCAGGTGTAAATCTGTTTTGTTCACTTCTCAGCATTTTAATAAAATTTTGTTTTAGTCTGTAACATTTGAAACTGCTGACCTGGCTTAAAATTTTGAAAAGGATTACACTCTGCTGCACCAAGAATGTAATTCTGGATAAAATGACTAATTCTGACAAGTCAGTTGAAGTTTTGGGAGTTCAAGAACCACATGGATGACACTCTTGATCATATGGTTTGGTTGTAGGCAGTCCTATGAGGAGCAGGGCATTGGATTTGTTGATCCTTAGGGGTCCCTTTCAAACCAAGATATTCTGTGAATCACAAAATGAGAAACGCGTGATAATTGAATAAAATAGTGCTGTAAGAACCCAATTTATTTCCTTTGAAGTACAGTATAAAGTACAATTGAGTTTGCTTTTCCCCCTGTGCCTTCATCTACCTATAAAAAGGTGCTGCTTCATTTTCAAAATGTGCTGGTTTGTTTCCATCGCTGTCTGCCACTGCTATTAAAGATGTGTCTTCTTTGGCCTTACAGGTACCCCTTTGCTCTGTCAAAAAGCTCCATGTACACCGTGGGTGCACCACACACCTGGCCTCAGATTGTGGCAGCTTTGGTTTGGTTAATTGATTGTGTCAAGGTAACATTTGTCTTAGGATTAATATTTCCACTTCCAGGCTGGAATGTTAGTTTCAATACAGATCTAGTAAATATTTCCTACAAATCTCCTTGTTTAATATATATGTAAAGAAAAAGGTGGATGTTCTTAGCTGTCATCTGGGAGCTGATCCTTAGCCTTATGTTTTAGTAACTTTTAAAGTGAGCTTTTCATGTTCTATTGTGATAATTTTTTTTCTTTAAATGTATGCACTGGATAAATTCATGTATTAAAAAAGGTGGGGAAATGCTGATTTATAGATACATTAAACATGAGAACTTATAATGAGTATAATCACTGAATAGAACGTGTATCTGCAGTGCAAATGTTGTGACATCTACCATTCTCTCCTAAATTTGAAATCTAAGGATGGAATTTTCAATTGAAATTATTCAAACGTCCTGTGATTCTGATACAGAGTGGCCAGTTTTGTGTTTGGGTGGGGTGTTTTTATTTCATTTTAGTTTTGTTTGGTTTGTTTGGCTTTTTTAGTAGTGGTAACTATTGTTACTGCCAACTCAGGTCTGAGCAAAATCCGGAATCTGTGACAGAAGTTCACCACTGCTGAATTGAGCACCCATGAAAATCCTGTCCTTTTTTGTTAAGAGACACAAGACCATTTGGCAGTGTTGACTGTCCAGTTCACGCCTCTTTACCTGTGTGTTTAGTCAACACAGGCTCATTCCAACCTGCTTGCTGAAATCCTAATCCACTGTTACTCTGCTGCTTTTCACGAAAGCAATATGAAAACTAATGGATGTCTTCACATTTGCTCTTTGCGTGTGCCCCTCTGCTTTTCAGCTGTACAACGCGATCCGGGAAAACGCACCATCCTTCGATGACCGACAGAGCTGGGGCGGAGAGACAGATGATGGAATTGTACATAACAAGGTACCATAAAAAGGAAATTAGAATCAGAATTGCTCAACAGAGTTTAGCCACATGCTGTAACAACACAATTTAAAACAGTTTAGATTGTTGTCATGTGCTTATAAATTCTGTTCCATTTCATATTCACAACGCTTTCTAGGAAGTAGAATAGCATTATATAAAAAGCCTGATCAACTATTTCCTGAGCAGGTATCATGGCCAGTCTATTGGTGAAGACTGGGTATTAAACAGAATATTCTCCTTATTTTATATTTGCCTTATTCTCCAAGTATCTACTGTTTCAGTTCTCCTTTGTGGAGAAAGGTAATCATTATGCTGTTTATTGTTTTAGTAGAGTTCCTGGTGTATTTTGCTTTAGCACTCAAGACTTCTGAGGTTAACAGCAGTGCAGTGTAAAGACAGTGACTTAATTCTAAATATAGTGGCTTCTGCCAATATCTACTCAGTTTACTATGTAAAAATTGGTTGTAATACTTTATTTCTGAGCCACAAAATAGGGTGGCAATGTAATTCAGGCTCTTAAAAATCCAACAGATTGCTTTCTTTTCAATTTATAATAGATTATTAGTACTACTCAGATTGAACTCAGTGTTAACTCACAACAGGTGCTTGGAAGGGGTCACATTATAAGCTAAAACATTTAATTAGAAAATTGCAAAAATCAAGTAAAATCATAATTTTGGACTAAGGTTACAACCTGATGGTTGGCAAGTAGAAATGCTTTTAAACTCAGTATGCTCTTCTACACTGACACTTAAGCATATATGTTGATACAAAATTCACAATATTGGTGTAATTGCTTCTGAAACATCTGTAACTTAGTGTCTAGCAAATTCTTTTTGGGTAACCTTTCTTTAATTCTAGATTAGTTCTTTGACATCTGCAGATCTGAATTTTAATGGTCATATTTATTGAAGGGGTCTGTTAAACAGATCTCCAATTTCCATAAACTATATGAGAGAATCATATGCCTAAAGATGAAAAACTTAAATATTGTACCTTCAATCCTTGTTAAATATCCCACAAAAATACAGCATTTCCCGACCTTTTGTAATGTGAATTATAGATGTCTCCTTCTGCCTGAATGTAATCTGTGACATTTTATGTTCAAAGGGAGGAAAAAAGTTTAATTTTACAAAAGTACAATCAAAGCATTGGAAGATATTTTTGATGCCTGTTTAATTCCACTGATTCAGTAGCTTAGACTATCCAGATATTTTACAGGCCTTGGAATTGTAGAAATGAAAGATTTTTAAATTGTTTTCAGCTTTTCATGGACTACTGTGTGAAGTGCTATGATCTTTTCATGAAAGGGAGAGATACCTTTGAAGAGTTGGATGCTGAAGTGCAGTCAAAATTAAGTAAGTTTTCAAGTTTTAATTAAGTATTCAATTTTGTTACTGGTTTCTTTTCTCCTAGGATCAGTTTGTTCAGTTTACAAGTGAAAGTGATCTAAGGGAATCTGAATTTCCTAAGTACCTTTCAGTTACTTCAACTTAATGCTCTCTTTTTTTATATATTTTTAGCAGTACAGATGGATAGGCCATGATCTGCTATCAGCTGTAGCTGTGTCACCTGGTTTTTTAATGGCTTTGTCACAGAAAACCAGTATTCAATTCTTCAGATGCAAACTCCATCTATGCAGATGACTCTTGTTTCTGTCTGGCAAAGTTAACAATTAAAAAAAAAGAAAAATATTTTCAGAGGATGCACACCTGATAAGTAAAAGTTCAGATTTTGAAAGATCTGAAAACAGTCTGCAAGAGTTCCAAACTCTATTGTGAGGGTTCCTGTATATGATTCAGCATGCACCTGTATTTGTCTTCAGGGAGGTGGAAAATTATTAGGGTTTTTTGACTCACTCATTTCACCACTTAAAGAAATACAAACTGAATGTGAGAACAAGGAAGAAAAGCATTTCTTATTTTCTTTGCTCTCCTATGAAAAGCCCTTTGTTTGCAACCTGGAGCCATCAGCTGGAAAGGAAACAAGCTACTGCAGTGTTACTGGCTATTAGGATAAAATAATCATCCCATTGTTTGGCAAAGGCCAAGTGAAGTTAGGGAAAAGATGTCTCAAGAAGCAAGGAAGTATATGGATAAGAAAGAGGTTGTTAAATAAGTTTGATCTGTTCTAGCTTCACAAGGTAGTCCTGACTTGTATACTCTCCTGTGGTGTGGGCTGTATGAGAGTTTGGAAATCCTTGCCTCTTGGGAGTGACTTTGATGTGGGACTCTTTTTGACATGAGGACTGAGGAACCCATTTCTCTTGTTTGTTTTGGGATTTTTGCCTGGTTGCATTTTAATGAAAGGTTTTTCTGCTAAGTTTCTTGGTTGTTTTTAGTTATTTCTTTACTGTAAAATAATTATCCAGATTAGGGGTATTTAATGTGCTGTAAAAAGCTTTAAAGTTCAGATACTCAAAATAGGTGATGATATTGAGATTAGTTTGTAACCCCACTCTCTCTTCTGCTCTCCCACAGAGGATTTATTTAATATAGATCAATTCCAGATGGAAAGTTTAGCAGCTGAAAACAAAAGACTTCAAGAAGAGATTGCAAGACTAGAAAAAGAAAAGGAAAGCGAGCCGGTTAGTAAATTGTGTTTCTGTTTTTTAGGGTGGAGTTGAATTTTATATTATTGACCATTTCTGAATGAAGATACTTATGATACATAAAAGTGGAAAATTTGCAGTGTTTTGAGATTTTAATTAGGCCAGGTTTCCACAGACTCCATACCATTATATAACAAGTTTTTTTCTGTAGAGTCTTCAGTCACTATTTTTTTGATAGTGTGCAGGTATTTCCAGGCAATAAGGTCTTGTATTGATTGAAATAATAATAAAATACTTGAATCACTTTTTTAAATACAAATTTCAATATTATTTTTTCCAAACATGTTGGTATGAGGCGTGGGATTCAGTGGTAATAATATATTTTATGGAAAATATTTTGCTTGAAAAGCTAGATTCTGCTTTTAATGCATCATGAGTTTAAACATGGGTTAGTGGTTGTGCAGGTGGCAAATTGAGACTCCTGCCAACTGTGCAAAATGTGCTGGGTTTACTTCTGGTTTTCCATGCCCTAGTTTTATCTGCCCTCTGTATATTATTACAGTTAAGTTGTGACCTACCTGTAGTAAGAATTGTATAAATGCAGTGTCTGATGCAAATCAGAGACTTAATGCTGAAATGCAAGAATCTTTTCAGCCTTCTTTGCTGTTATTTTAAAAGCGTTTGACTTGACTCAGCTGTCACAGAGATAAAAAATTATTAAAGTTCTTTAGTTTTATATTTGTGCTATTGATATTGACCAATTACTCTACTGTCTTGTCTGGAAAGTGAAGTCATTATTTTATATTCATCTAAGAGTGATTGTTCTTTTCATCCATTTCCTAGGATCGTAGAGTAACGCTACGAAATGTGAAATCGTCTCTTCAAGCAGATGTCCAGAAATACCAGGCTTATTTGGCTAATCTGGAATCTCATACAGCCATCCTTGATCAAAAACTGGAAACTGTTAATGATGAAGTTGAGACAGCAGGTAAGGAGGCCTTGATCACAGTCAGGACAGTGAAGTGAGAAATAGTATTCAAATAATTGTAGTTCTTAGCTTGAGGACAGAGCGAGATACCTGGAGTAGGATGATGCTACAAATAAACTTTCCAGAATGGATTGCTAATAAAGATTTTTTTTGTCTAATAGCTCTTTGTACACTAGAGTTATGAAACGGTAATGATATATAATAATTATGTTATTTACTCATAAAATAGAGGTGAGGTTTGTGTATATAGGCTGGTATTTTATGTCCATTTCACAATGTTTTGTGAACTTAGAAATGGAAGTAGAAGCAATGAAGCAGGAGAATGCCCGGCTCCGGCACATCTTAGATAACCAAAAGTACTCAGCTGCGGACATTGAGAGAATAAATCACGAGAGAAATGAGCTGCAGCAAACCATTAACAAGCTGACTAAGGAACTGGAAGCAGAAGAACATCAGCTGTGGAATGAAGAGCTAAAATATGCTAGGAATAAAGAGGCGGTATGTGAAAACCCCACTACACTCAGGTGGCTGTCAGTTTTCATTATGCAGGCTTAAAATTGGAGTCTTGATAATTTCTTTCCTAAATAATCTAACAACACCATACATGTATCTAACCAGGCAAAACTGACAAGAATGGCCTCTGTTTACAATATCTTTCAAAAAATTTCTTCTTTTTTTCCTCTTCTTCTGTTTTGCACTTAATGGAAATGTGGGGTTTTTTCCTGCATCATAAGAGATGTAGCTACAATGAAGCACTGGCAGCTCTCGCTGCTGCAGCATTAAGAGCTTTGATAACATTAGCGTGCTGTTGCTTTGATAACACAAGAAATTTAATGTTAAAATTTCAGAGCAAGGAAGTAAGGCAAAACTAGTAAATTTGAATCAATAGCTTAGCATGTATTTAGGGCCTGATTAGTTCTTTGTGTAGAAGTTGTAGCATCTTTCAAGGGCCAAGTTCAATCCTTTCAAATAGAATTAAAAGATATAATCCTGTAAGTGATGGGATTTAAAAGCTTCTGCTTTGCCAATTGGAGAGCTAAAGAAAAAAGTTTCGAATATATTTGATACTTGTATTAACTTCAGTCCTCACGTGCGAGTATGAAGCACATAAAACTGGAAAAAAAACCTGGGTTCTTTAATGTTTGCATATAAATAGCACTCATTAATTAGAAATTAGTGCATTTAATAAGCTTTGTTTAAAGGCATGCTCAAGTTAATTTGTTATAAGGATGTGTGGCTGTGTGGCATTTCCTGTCCAAACTGAGAGAAGGCATATTGACCTGATGACTGATCATTGGTTTAGTATTACTTTCCAGCATGTTTTTACTTTCCCATCAGCTAATTCTCAAAAACCTTGAGGCAGGAAAAATTATGGCAGATGAATATGGAAAACCACATGTGAAACCATTCAGTGTCAGCCATATACACTGAGAAACCTCAGTGAGCAAACTCTGAAAGAATCATAAAACAGCACCTAATTCAGCAAACTGCTGGACTGGCATTACATACAACTCTTGAATACTGTGGTGTAACAAGGAATCATATCTATAGAGAGTAATTTGAACTTTTTTAAAGTACTATATGAATACTTCTTGCAAAGCTTTTCACTTGTATCTCTTCTATGATTTCTGCCCTTTTCTCCTCTGAGCAGATCGAAATGCAACTGGCAGAGTATCATAAACTGGCTCGAAAGCTGAAATTAATTCCAGTAAGTGCTGAGAATTCCAAAGGCCACGACTTTGAGATTCAGTTTAATCCTGAGGCAGGACCAAATTGCCTAGTCAAATACAGAACTCAGATCAAGGTAAGTAGAGTCAACGCTGAAGGCTTTAGTTACCACTCACAAAAAAGATGTCTTTCTTTGGAAATGCTGGAAACATCTCTTAATCTCACAATGAAATGTCATTGAAAAACTTGTGTGATGAGTGACCGTAATGGCACTGTAGTATATGAAAGGAATTTAGTATTGGAGAATACAGTAGGCTAAAAAAAATAGAAGGAAAAGATATACTGGGGTGCATCTTGGTTCAAATAAGCAAATTGCATTTGTTGGATCTTCTTGTACGCATATTTCAGGCTCCCCTCATGGAGATCATCAACGAGACTGAGGAAGAAATCAGTAAAGCCACTCAACGGAAAATGACTTTGGAAGATACTTTGGAACAGGTGTGTTGGTTAATGAAGATTAGGACTAAGAGACCAACCCTAAAACCTTATCTGCTGCTTTCATTCAGCCTTTTGCATGGGTGAAGTGTGGTATGGTGGATTAGCTTTTTGGATTGGATTGATTTTTCTGAGGACAAGTAGGGGGGAGAAGCTGTGAGAAAACTGCTTTAATTGTGATGGAACCTAAAAGTTTTTCTAAAAACTGGCATCTTTGTTGGTTGAAATATTGTCTATTCCCTGAATTAAAGTTTATGTAGCTTACATATATTTGACCATAAACATTGGAAATATTTGTTTTTAATAAGTTGCCCATTCCAGTCAATTGTGTGGCTTACCATCACTGACAAATAGTCATTGGGAAGATTTTTAGCAATATTAGGTTTCGGATGGATTGAAAGGAGGAGAATTTTATTTCCCCATTCTTCTTCTACCTTCACCTCAGTTCTTGTTGCTAAGCATGATGTTATGTGGTATGGAATGTCCTCTTGGCCAGCTGGCCTGGCTGTACACCTTCCCAGTCTCTTGTCTATCCCCACCCTACTCAGTGAGGGGCTCTGGGAGGGATAGAAAGCCTTGGAATGCTATGCTAGCATTATTCAGCAGTAGGCAAAATGTTGGTGTGTTACCAACACTGTTTCAGCCCCTTATCCTAAACAAAGCATAATACAGGCTGCTATGAAGAAAGGTAATGCCATCCCAGCTTAGCCTAGTTTACTTGGGTTTTTTGGAGCTACCAGGCATGGTTTGTGATGGAATGGATTTATATGTTGGAATTCTTTTTGAACTATATTTCCTTGGTTATGTTTTTATCCTAGGTGAATGTAATGCTAGAGGACAAGAAACGCAGTGTGAAAATGCTGACAGAAGATGCTGAAAAGCTAGATGATCTTTACCAGCAGAAGCTTAAGGTAGAACCTCTTACAGCTTGATGACAACTTATCTTTAATGATACCCTTATCCTTAATCTTTGTATTTCTAGATAAGTTTTTGGGTTGCATTTTTGTTTGGGCTTCTGCCTTTGCCTTTTTCCCTTCCTCTTACAGGATTTTTTAATTCTTTTCAGAAAAGAGATTTGACTGCTACCTTAACTGAATCAGTTTTCACTTTCTTGTAAGAGAATCTGGCATCATACTGTAGCAGATCCTGTAAATCATAAATTACTGCACCCAGTAATAAAGCAGCAGCAATCATCTGACCTCGGGATGTCTCCAAGCATGTGCTTGAAGGAGATTTTAGGATTAACAGAATCTGCCTTGTCTAATCAATTTGTATATAATAAATACATTAACAGTTTTTAGTAAACATGTTTAATCAGCTTCTGTAAAAACTAAGGAAAACATTGTTTGACCAAAAGCATGTTAAATTGTTTTAATCATCTCAAACTGTTGCTTGCTTTAGCTTCCTTTCCCAGCACAGGAACAGTCCCTATCCTTTTCCCCACTTGCAGTTTGGCAGGAAAACATAGCCCTCTCTGTTAACAACTGAGTGGCTATTTTGGTACCTCCCAGCTTCTCTGACAACACTGCTTTGGTGGGGCTGTGGTGCCCTGCAGAAAAATGTCCTTTGAACTAAGCCAGTGTTTACCATATATGCTCTTGTAAATCCAAATTCCTGTGCTATAGCCATGAAACAGGGTTATTTCACTGCTAACACCTGCTGAGTTGGCTAAAGGCAATTAATTTAGTTTATATTTCTCAAAACCACATGAAATTTAGCTTTTGATCTGTGCTCTTGCATATACTTTTCTCTAAAGTTAAGCTCATAAAATACACCAGTTGCCACCAGATGTTTATAATAAGACATAGTCATGTAATTCCTCTTGTAATTTTTAAAATGCTGTTTGTAAGTCTTAAGTATTAAAATTATTTCTGAAGGATGATGTTTCAGTAATCTACCAGAGTTGCATGTTGAGTTGATGGCAGAATTTTCTTTGGTTTTGTGGATTGTATAGTGTCAACAGTGTCATTCTCCTTGAAGAGATGATTCCTTGGAATTGTACTCTCTTTCAGACAAAAAGGAAAAGCTATTTTCTTATTCAAATGTGGTTGTATTTTTTTAACCTAGAAACAGTTGTTCATGATGTGCCATTTCTAAGCTATTTAGACTATCTAAGCAACACTTTTTGAGTTTAACTCTGAAGGGAAAATAGCTGCAACACAGGCCTTTAAATATGGTTAGAGGAATAAAGAGATGGTTAGGCTTATTCTGGGATGGGGATGATACAGAAAACAACTGAAACTTTAGGTTTGGGAGAGATGTCCTTGAGAGTTCTTGTTCAGTCCTGAACTTGGAGTGACTTGTATGAATTTTGAATTCTAACATTAGGATGTAATCAGGTAATAGAAGAAAAAAAATTCTAATTGTTTCTGAGCAATGCAATTTTTTTCTCCTCTTTCCTTATGACTATAGGAGATAGAAGAGGAAGAGCAAAAATGTGCAAATGAACTGGAATCGTTAAAGAAGCATAAACAGTTACTTGAAAGTGGTGTCTATGAAGGTCTCAGTGAAGCCACAAATGAACTGCATGATCTCCAACGACAGTAAGACTCGTAACTTCCACGTTTGCCTTGTTTATTTTGGTTTTTAAGGATAAAGATATTCTCTTGAATGTAACATGAAGTTGTTTCACCATGTATCCGTCTCACTGTATTAATTTCACAAATTAACAACTGAAAGATGTTTCTCCTCAACAGTATTTTGCTAGAATATTTGTCTGCTGTATCAGAACTCCTGTTTTCCATGTAATTTTTTTAATATATATATGGTCGTAGCAAAGAAATGAGTTTGTTTCCAAACTTACGTGACAACTGCATTTTATACCTCGAAGTCTGGAAAGAGTATTTGGACTCTAAGGTACATTGTTTATCAGTTAGACAATACAGTCCTTTGGGGTTTTTTAAGTTGAGTATAAATATATTCTGACTGGGTTCAAATTAATACTAATAGAAAAAAATGTATGGCTAAACATGATGATAAATCAGACTTGAAGTGATTGTTTTAAATGTCAGGAATTCTCTAATTATGGACATGACCTTCTGAGTATCTTTACCTTTTAGATATCAAGTTGTTTTGCAAACAACAACAGAAGAGAAGAGAAAAATTGGTGCTAACTTGAGTCGTCTTATAGAGACAGTTGCTTCTCATATAGCATCTATAGTGGTAAGCTAAAATTTGATATTCAGAATTAAATCTCTCTAGAGACATTTGTAGTTAAACACTGGGAAATTAGAACTTACTCTTTCTAAGGCAGTATCAGTTATTTAGCTGCTGTATTAAGTCCATGGATTCTAGTTAAATTTTCTGACAAAACCTTTGATAGAAGTAATCAGAATTGATCATTAAGTTTCAGCAGTAACATCCTGTCAGGTTAAACCTGCTTCTGGTAGATGTCTTTCATAAAAGTGTTTAACTGAAATCAGTTAACCTGTGCAATGACTGCTTAGAATGCTTTAGCAGAATCAATACAATACAGACCATGATAGAGCTAATAAAGCTTTCTGTACCTCTTTTCTAGAAATACCTTGATGAACAGAATGTGAAAATTTACAGAGACTATGAAGAATTCATGTCTGAAGATCTATTGGCAGACTTGACCAGCATCCTAGACAGTTATAAAAAGAAGGCTGAAAGTCTCTAATCACTAGAAAGGTAAAGATAAAAATGTTGCATTTCTGAAGCTCTGGTACGGTGCCTTCTAAAAGGATGGGTACTGCCTGTGTTTAGCACTGAAACTGGTTTTAAGTGGAAAGAAGTAGTTACGAACATTCTTTGTTTTGTTGACACAAACACATTTAAGAATTAAACAATATATTTGCATTTTCATAAAAAATGCTTTGCTCAGACTTCATACTTTCAATAGCTTACGTATGCATTTAGGGCACACGCATCACAGACAGTTCTCATCCTTCCCCAAGCCTTATTTTACTAGCAAGACTAAAGGTAAATGTCTATCTCCTGCTTGTTCAGTTACCTATGAAACTGCACAGAGACACCTCTTACATGAGCAAAAAATCAAAACCTCTTTTGAAAAGATGATTAGTCCTTATATGGTAGTCTTGTAAATAGTCTAGGAAAAGAAACACAGTAGTTTGAAAACCAAGTTTTGTCTTTAGCGGCTCATACTCCCAGATGAAGCATCACTGAACTTCTTGAATATGTGTACCAGAGATAGCATAGGACATCATATGAATTCTGGCTGTATATCTAATCTGTTGTAGGTTTGGTTCATGTTAGATACATCAAAATGGTCTAAAATGCCTGTATTCTTCTTAGGCCAGTTGGACAGAATCTATTTGACTTTTCTTCCTCAGGAAAGTAACAGTAAAATTAGTGTATGGGCAGCTCTGGTCCAAATACTTTGAAGAAAGCGGATCGATGCTATGTGAAAGTAGTATCTTTTTATTGATTCTGTGTATAATTTTGTGTTAAAAATAAATAAATAAAACCCAGCATTTGTATCTTGGATAGTTTATGATGGTATTTTGTAATGAAAGCATTGAAGTATTTGTTTTTAGAGTCAGACATTCAAATATACGAAGATAAAAACAATTTTGCAGTTGTTTAAAGGCTTTTAGCATCTGATAAAGGAAGCTGCTCCTTAAGTCTACAATATTTGAATGAAATACGGATTCCTAGGATATACAATAAAACTTGAGTTAACAGACTGCAAATAAAAACTGCATTGTCTAATTCTAGGCTATTTTTGCAGAATGAGTTTAAAACTCAGTCATCCTTAACATAGTGCGTGAATCTTCTGGCCCTGGTACGACTATTTTGTTTCAGATATGATAATGATGACATTATTTAAGCTTCTAATTTTCTGTTCCATTTTTATACTCCAGGGTTTTAATTTGACAGCTAGAAAAGTCTTCTGACAGATGGGAAGTTTTTATGCTTTCTTTTGTTGTCCTCTTTTATCTTTACAGACTCTAACTTTTTGTTTTCTGTAACAAACTGGTCTTTACTACATCCCAGTTCCTTCTCTTTAGAAGTTTTTTCCTTTTGTGATCTCTTTAACATTTTTGTTATCTAAAGGAAGGTAGCAATCTAATGGAGCAAAACTACGAGCTGTGTATTAGAGCCACATTCCTTTAAAGTATGTGCTTATTTAGGGGCTATGCCCTCTCTTGACTCCCCCACACCTGTTTGTCTCTGCTTCAACTGATCTTGTGTTTCTTAGCATCCATAGGTTCCTTGCCATGTGCAGTAGTCAGTTGATTAAATGAAAGCAAAATAAATGGCATTTCCAGGGACTTTATATTAACCCTAATGAACATGGGTCAAAGAATCAAAATCACAATGCCTTCACTTAATGCACTGGCCAATGTAATATTCTGAAATTAAAGTAGTCCAAATAATTAAAAAAATCTGTTAGTAACATTGGCAATGTGTTTTTGCTATTAGTATGTATGTATGTCAGTTAAGCTAAACTGCCTCAAATTTGCATCTAAGTTCTGTAAAATACTATGTGTCTGTGTGTTGTGATCTAACAGATCAACATCAGCCAATGTTTACTAGGTAGTATGTCCTCACAATTTAAAAATTGAGGGAATTTTTTAATCCTTGTTGAATGTGTCTCCTCTGTGATATTGGAAGTCAGGTAGTTATTTTTGATTTGTGTTCTGGAATATGACTTTTAAATTTAGGCAGTAGAACATAATTACTGCTCTTGGTTTTGGTTTTGTTTCTTTACTGGAATATAAAGTCTTATATTAAGTATAAATATAAATTAGAAAGTACCACAGCATTTCAGTAATATGAATAATTTGTAAATGTTGGCTTTTGTATGATACAGTTGCCTCATTTAGTGCTAGTGTACCTTTTGTACAGTTTAATGTGTCAAGTTGTTGTATTCTTATACTCAATAAAATTTCTTATGTCTGTTTCTATAAAGGACTGATTCTTACTGCAAGTGTAGAAATGACATAAAATCCCAATTATTCTGACTTTCCTCAAAGAACAAAAAATCATCTAGCAGCAGATACTAATCATCTTAGCAGCAGATACTAATTCCCTGGCTGTCCTTGCTGTTGAACGTGCATCGTGTAGAAGAAAAAGAAAATACAGAAATATCTTCTTCATATAAGTTTTAGAGGAATGAAAATTGCTTTAACCTTTTTAAAAATAGGGCCAAGCTGCTTTGACAATGATTTATGGGGTGTCCTTTTGGCATTTATCTCACCAAGCCAACATTTTGCCATCTTAATATTACATAAGTATTGTAAGTATTTCCTTTATGTGACCACTCTTGCATCTGCTTTTTATTATTATTATTATTTAGCTATGAAAAATAATACTTGATACTGTAGATGTATGCTGGAACTCTGTAGCTTTCTTCTTTTCCCTAGGGTATGTTGTTTTTTTCATATTTTGTTGTCAGAAACTCTCATCACCATCAGGAACATGGTAGTTCTTTTTTTGGAGTATTTCTGGGGTGCATCATGTAGATTCATTCAGGTTGGAAAGGGTTTCTAATTTCATTGAGTCCAACTGTTAACCCAACACTGCCCAATCCACCACTCAACCTGAGTTCCCTGAGTGCCACATCCTCATGACTTATAAACGCTTCCAGGGCTGGTGATTCAACCACTTCCTTGAGCAACCTGTTCCAATGCTTGACAACTCCTGCTGCAAAGAAATTTCTCCTAATAGCCAATTTAAACCTCCCCTGCTGCAACCTGTGCCTGCTAAGGCTTTAATTTTGCAGTGTCTTGTATGAGGCTTCTGCAATGCTCTTCCTTGGCTTTGCCAACATAAAGCATGGCATGCCTATGCAAGCCTTTAGTTCTGAGCTGGGTAACAATTGGTGCTCTGTGGTTCTGTAATACTTCCAATAGTTTGCCTGCTCTGGCCTTTTATGGGAGTTCTCATCCCTGTTCCAGCTTCTGTGGTAGAATTAAAAAAACACCTATATTTTTTTATCTTCCTTTTTGAAAGAGTAAGAAAGAAAGTCAATAGCTGAAGACATTCCCTTCTCACTAACGGGCAACTCCCTCAGTGCAATGCTCTAGTAAAAAAGGAAGACTGTGGTCTCTCATGCTAAGTGACTGTAAAACAAGGGAGATTTTGTGAACAAGGGTATTGCCTACTCATTCCTAATCTACAGATTATTTCGTATGCAAGTATTTTGAGCACTGCAAACAATCTGAAGAGACTCTATATATAACCTTTCCATTCTTCTTTGGAGTGCACTTGTTTGCTTTAATATTGGAAGCCTTAATGTGTCCTTTAGAGCCAGTTAACCTTCTTCTTTTGGCAGTAGTACAGAACAGGGAATTAACCTGTTTTTTCAATACTTCCTGTCTATAGATTTTTGGCTGTGAAAAGGTCCTGGTATGATGAAATCATGCATCATTAAGTCTTTTTTGCTTGCAAAGCTTTCTACCATATAGGGCACCAATCTTCATCGGGATTTTACATTTTAGGTGCTTCTTGGAAGTTTTGATGGTATTCATTCCTTTTTAAAAAATGGAAGAAGCACAGAAGACACAAAGGCCTCAGTGTCCCCTAGTGGATGAAGAACTATCAATGCCTTAGCCAATGTCATATCTAAGGGATGTGCACTGACATCTTCAGTCCTGTATCAGGAGATTGGCAGAGAACGATCATTCAGCCTGAGGAAACTCCTAATTTTGCAGGATTTCTTTTTTAGAACTTGATCTGTTTACAGAATTTTCCTAGACATGACAGATGCCAGGTCTATTGTCCACTACTGCCCGCTGGAGAGTGGACCTTTTGTGAGCCCTGGCTGATAAAGGTCTACCAGTCTCAGTATTTGCCTGAGGTAAACAGGATCACATCTGTCTACAGGACCATTGGCTGCACTGTCCCTCCATTACAGAAGTTCTTATTAACAGCTTCATGATAACACCACAGTTTTAATTGGCAGTGACCTGATAAGCATTTTAGTATCAAGAACCCTTTGCACAAGGCAAAGATTTAAAAGGCATATAAAATTGTCTGTTACTCTAATTTCACCTCTAAAGAAACATTTATTGGTCTGGCAAGACTCCAAAGCAGAAGGAAAGACAGGTGGTGATGTAATGTGTATAAGTATTTTGAAACAAGTGAGATGTATGTAATTTTATTTCACTTTTCCTACAAGGATTCAGAATAGTGAATACCTTTGTATTGGCAGAAGTCATATGGTTCTGAGGACACTGAACATTAGCACAGTCATGCCTGACAGCTGGTATGCCCAGCTGAAAGGCATTCACTGTTCTGCCTGGAAAAGAGCATCTGGAGTTACTAGTTCTAATTATCTGGAAGGTCTTGATTAGCAATGGAAATTACATTACACTTGAAATGCAGAGTGGACACCAAATAATGGGGTCTGCTTGACTACTGCTGGGTAGTGACTTACTGTCCTCTTCCCCCCTCCCAAGGGTTAGGCCAGTACTTCTAACAAAGTCATAAGGAAAGCTGCAGGGTTGAGTCACACAAGACAAGAAAGGGAAAACAGAAGTTGCACGGTTCCGACAAGTTTAGGTATTTTAAGAGAAAACCTCTAGCTTGAAAGATATAGAATTTTAAAGGAATACACAAATCAAGGAATGACAATTCAGCATTAATGAGCATCTCTTCCAGCAACTGCTGGATGGTTTGATTCCTCAGAAGCTACTCAGGTGTTTTATTATGAGTGCTGAGAGCACAAATACTTAGCCTAGAAACTCCTTAAATACCATCTGTCTTTTGTGTGTGCCTGTATTGGGTTTGCATGGCTAGGTTTTGGTAGCAGGAGGACTGCAGGGGTGGCTTCTGTGAGAAGCTGCTGGAGGATTCCTCCATGTCCAGCAGAGCCAATGCCAGCTCCAAGATGGATGTGCCGCTGGCCAAGGCTGGGCCAATCAGAAATGGTGGCAACACTTCCATGATAACATTTAAGAAGGAAAAAATAGAGGTTATTGTGCAGCTGAAATTGTAGCTAGAGAAGAGCAAAGTGAGAATATGGGAGAAGAACAACCCTGTTAACACCAAGGTCAGTGGAAAAGGAGGGGAAGGAGATCTCCAGGTCTGAGATTCCTCTGCAGCCCATGATGAGAACTCTGGTGAAGCAGGGTCTCCTCCTACAGCCCACAGAGGTCCATGGGAATGCTGAGATCCACCTGCAGCCCATGGAAGAGACCAACACCAGGTGGATACCCAAGACAAGGCTGTGAACGCATGGGAAACCCATGCTGGAATAGGCTCCTGCCAGGGAGAGAGGAGCCCACACTGGAGCAGGTTTCCTGGTAGGACTTGTGACCCTGTGGGGGGCCCACACTGGAGCAGGCTGTGCCTGAAGGACGGCACACTGTGAAAAGGTGACCCACATTCCAGCAGTTTGCAGAGAACTGTTTCCTGTAGAAGGGACCCCACGCTGGAGCAGGGGAAGGACTCATCTTGCTGATCAGCATCAGGAATTATGTGTGACAAACTGATTGTAACCCCCATTCTGTCTCCCTGTGCCACTGAGGGGAGGGGGTAGAGCTGGGAAGGAGAGAAGCGTAGAGGGAAGGTGTTTTTAAGGTTTATTTTATTTCTCATTTTACTTCTTATCTGCTCTGATTCTGTTAGTAATAAATTCAATTAATATCCCCAATTGGAGTGTGTTTTGCCTGTGAGGGTATTTGGTGAGTGATCTCTCCCAGTCCTTAGCCCAACCCATGAATTCATTGCATTTTCACTCCCCTGCCCAGCTGCAGATGGGAGTGAGAGACTGGCTTTGGTGGGTGCCTGGCATGCGGCCAGCGTCAACTCACCACAGTGCTACACAAAAACTGTGATACATGCTTGAAGAATCTCTGTATGGCAAAACGCCCATAGTGATAAAGACAGGGCAATGGTTACTGTGTCACCATCCCAAAATCTGGAGTATGATGCAATGCCATGCAGAGACATATCACAAATAACTAAGCAGTCAACTGGTCTTGCCCAGGCTTGCTTGGAGTCCATGGTGCCACTGCTACTGGAGCTAGTGATAAAAAAATACCAGTGATACTCAGCTTAGACTGCAGAACAGCAATAGCAATTTGAATGGAAAAGTATAGTGACAGGATCTCTTCTGTGACAATGTATTCACCAAGTTTTCCTATTTCTTACACATTTTACAGGAGAGAACGATGTATTTGAATGATGTATTTGTAGTTTTTAAGAGTGTGACTGGAGGGACTTCTTCAGACATAACCCTAAAAATCTTTGCAATCATAGCATCAACAGTATTTATTACAATAATAATGCTTGAAGACATAAATCTTATACTCCAACAGCCTTTCCACAAACTAAAAAGTGTTCTTCCCCAATGTGCATTTGCCAGATATATTCTTGAGCAAATACGTTCTCACGTATTTGCTCAAGAGTCATTCATGTTTCTTTGTCTACAGAGGGAGAAAGTTTTTAAGGTCTGTACATCCTTATTAATTTCCCATCAGAGAGTTGTCTCTGGGACTCATAAGGTGCAGTGGGTTGTCATCAAACTTATTTCATGACCACTGAATATTTGGCTGCATTCAGTTGCCCTTGTCAAAGGTGAATGACAAGAGCTTCTTGCTGGTTGCCTTTTCAGAGAAGTTCCCTGCTATTGCCATGGTTTCCCTCAAATAGTTCCATGACAATCCTAGGAGAGCTGACAGGCTAAATCCTACAAGTATCCATCTAGTGTGGCGTCCTCCTTCCAAACACGGCTTTGGAAAATAGTGCAAAAAACTACAATGATCAGATATGGAGTAACTTGTATTCCAACTTAAACTCTTCCTATTCAGTAATATTTGGATATTTTATTCTAAGGCCAAAGTATATGATTTGTATGTCTCCTGGGAATAATTTCATTCTTAATTTTTCTAGTCCTTTATCTCTTTTCTATTCATATGAAGAAAAAATTGTTTTAAACCTCACTAAATTATTCATTCTCACTACGTATTTCATAGCTCAATCAAATGTTTTATGAAGAGCAGATCTTCCTGTCAGTTCTGCATGTTTCTTAATATAACTCCATGTTCCTTCTTGCTTTGTGAGATATACTAGAAGGTCCTGATTATCTTTCCTATTTTTATACTTTTAACTATAATACTGTCTTAGTTTGAAAATTCCAGTCATCTTAGGCATGCTTTCCACAACTGTTTATAGCCTATCTGTAGTCATCAGAGCCTTTATTTCTACTGGATTTTAACAAGCATGTTGCTTTGTATTTTTGTTAATTAAGTACACAATGAACAGTGAGAATTTACATGAGTTTAACTCACAAAGCCCAGGTGACAGAGTTAATGTGGACCACAGGAGGCTGAACTAATAGTTTGTTGTCCCTTCCCCTTCTTCACCATCTCTCTCTCAGTTGCCTTCAATTTTTAAAATTTAATTTAATCTCTTATCACATCAGTCAGGTATTTCAGAACCATGGATTGTGTTTACAGTCCGCTCAACTTGACTAAGTGGATTGTGTTTCGCAAATTTTGTCACTTTATTTGCTCACTAATTTTTGTCAAGTTACTGAGAAGCAAATAAAAAATTACTAGATAGCACTTCAGTAACCCACTTTTCCGTATGTACCTTAGTTTCCATGTTACGATGATAATTCATTGTTTAATTCTATGATTGGGTTTCTGTCTCTCAGATGGCTTGGTTTTCTGAATAGTGATGCTATTGTTTCACACCTCAGCGGCTCAAGTAATGATGTTCTTTTGTTTCACACCTCAGGGGTTCTCACTAAGGTACTTTTTCTAACAGGCTGGGTCAAAGGTCCATAGAGTTCTAAATCCAAGATGTCACTTCTTCTTACGTATAAAACCTTTGTTACCTTAAGGAGGAACAGCACTTTTTTTTGGATCATTTGGAATTGGTAGCATTGCGCCTACAAAGCATATGTAGGCAGTAGCATCCAGTATCACTCAACAGACTGTGCCACTGCAACAAGCTACTAGAGAGGCTGTGGACTCTCTTCTAGTGAAGACACAGCTATTTTTATCATTTTTATACAAAATATTTACTATCTAAAAATGTCTAGTGCTTGAACTTAGTTAATATTTGCCCTCAATAAAAAAAGAAATCAGATATTTAACTTATTCCTTGAACGAAAAAAGAAAAAATACATGCAGGATATAACAATAAATACATCCTTGCACACACATACAAAAAAACCCCCACCTTCCTGAGCATTATCTGAAATATCAAATGGCAACATGAACAAATAATTGGTTACTCTACTGTTACTATTAATTTTAAAAAATAACATGATATCTGACTTTAGCATACAGTAGATGAATATAAATTCCTTTTTCCAGAAAAGAAATTCTTTTCCACAAGGATGAAAATGATTATTCAGTTGTTCAAGAACAAAATACTTCATACTGCAAGATGAAAACATTGCAACAGCAGGCACACTTTAAACCAGCTTGGAGATAGGTTGAAGGGTGATGAACTTATTTTCATGTAAATTAAGTGCCTGCATTTCAGGTAGAACCATCCCTTCCTCCTTGTTATTAATTTTAATTTAATATTAATTTTAATTTTAGATTTTTAAAATAATTTGAAACTAGATTAAATAGTTCATCAAGCTTTTTTCCCAAAGCACTTAGCATTCTAAAACGGAAGTGTTGTCTCAAGGCTAGAAACACAAGTACACTATAAAACAAAATTTTGTTTCATGTAACAAGGTTTGATACACTCTTGCAAATTTCATCAAGTCATCATTTAGAGGGGCTCAGAGCCACAGCCTATATAAAAACTCTGAAGAGACCCTTCCTATCTTAACTGGTTAGTACAAGTGCTCTTTATTCTCACAAAACTCCACACTGCTCAGGTCCACTATGCAATTTGCTTTCTTGTAGTCTAACTGGGCCCAGAGAATGGTGGACTTACATCCAGATGATGGCCAGTCACAAGCGGTGTTCTGTAGGGCTCGATGTTGGGGCCTGTCCTGTTTAGTACCTTCATTGACAACCCAGGTGATCCAGCAAACCCTCAGTCACTTTGCACCAAGATGTGCAGAAGTGTTGATCTGCTGGAGGGGAAGAAGGCTCTGCAGAGAGATGTGGACAGGCTGGATCGATGGGCTGAAGTTCAACAGGGCCAAGTGCTGGATCCTGCCCTTGGGTCACAACCCAAGGCAGTGCTACAGGCTTGGGGAAGAGTCACTGGAAAGCTGCCCAGAGGAAAAGGACCTGAGGATGCTGGTCAACAGCACCTGAACATGAGCCAGGGTGTGCCCAAGTGGCCAAGAAGGCCAATGGTATCCTGGCCTGGATCAGCAATAGTGTGGCCAGCAGGACAGTCTACCCTGTACTGGGCACTGGTGAGGCCACACCTCAAAGCCTGTGTTCAGCTTAGGCCCCTCCGTACAAGAAGGACATTGAGGTGCTGGAGTGTGTCCAGAGAAGGGCAATGGAGCTGGTGAAGGATCTGGCACACAAGTCTTATGAGGAACAGCTGAGGGTGCTGGGGTTGTATAGCCTAGAGAAAAGGAGGCTCTGGGGAGGCCTCTCTCTCTACCACCACCTGAAAGGAGCTTGTGGCCATGTGGTGGTCAGTCTCTTCTCCCAGGAAACAAGTGGCAGGACAAGAGGATATAGCCTCAAGCTGTGGCAGGAGAGGTTCAGGTTGGACATTAGGAAGACTTTCTTCACTGAAGGGGTGGTTAAGCATTGAAAAAAGCTGCTAGGGAAGTGGTGGAATCCCAGCCCTTAGAAGTGTTCAAAAAGCATTTGACAAGATTTTTTTCTTACTCATTTGTCACCTCTACTCTTTTACAAACCTCCCCTATATGCCACCACAATCTTTTCCTCAAAACCAAGACTCTTTAAAACAGAAGCAGCTACACTTTTTTGAGGGTTGGATGAGTGGACAATGGGGTGGATTGAGAACTGGGTGACTGGCAGAACCCAGAAGGTCATGATCAGTGGCACAGGGTCTAGTTGGAGGCCTGTCATTAGTGTTGTCCCCCAAAACTCAATGCTGGGTCCAGTACTTGTTTAGCTTGTTCATCAATGACTTGGATGAAAGAACAGAGGCCTCCTCAGCAAGTTAACTGATGACACAAAGCTGGGAGGAGTGGCTGATATCCCAGAGGGCTGTGCAGCCCTTCAGAAGGACCTCAACAGGGTGGAGAGATGGACAAAGAACCTTCTGAAGTTATAACCTTCAACATAGTTATACACAGGTTCTGGCACAGGAAGAATAACCCCCAGCACCAGCACAAACTGGGGGTCAACCTGCTGGAAAGCAGCTCTGCAGAGAAGGACCTGGTGGAACTGGTGGACAACAAGCTGTCCATGAGCCGGCAGTGCCCTTGTGGCTAAGAAGGCCAATGGGATCCTGGGGTACATTAGGAAGAGAGCATCACTAACAGGTCAAAGAAGGTGATCCTGCCCCTCTACTCAGCCCTAATGAGGCCACAATTTGTGTTCTATGTCCAGTTCTGGGCTCCTCAGTACAAGACATGGAGCTCCTGCAGTGGATGTGCTGGAGGGCAACAAAGACAATTAAGGGACTGGAGCACCTCTGAGGACAGGATGAGAGATTTGGGCCTGTTCAGCCTCAAGAAGAGACAACTGAGAGACGACCCCATCAATGTGTGCAAATATGTAAAGGGGGGTGCCAGGACGATGGAGCCAGGCTCTCCTCGGTGGTCCCAAGCAATAGGACACAAGGCAATGGGCAGGAACTGATACATAGGAAATTCCACCTGAACACGAGGAAAAACATTATAGTGCCGGTGACTGTGCACTGGAACAGAATGCCCAGAGAGGTTGTGGAGTTTCCCCCACTGGAGACACACAAGAACCATCTGGGCACAATTCTTTGCTCTGGGATGACCCTGTTTGAGCAGAGATTTGACCAGGTGACCCACTGAGGTCCCCTCCAACTTGAGCGCTTCTGAGATTCTGTGAAACAACAGTGTTGAGATCTGGACTGGCCGCTTTGTTTCAAGGCAGACCAAGCAGGCCTTCGCACCTCTGCTCCCTCCCTGGCCGCTGCCCGGGCTGTGGCGTGGACGCGCCCGCCGGCGACAGGAGCGCGACCGCCGGTCCCGCTCGCGCCAC
>VZSE01012846.1:445260-506533 GCA_013398275.1 Promerops cafer
GCTCCGGAGGGCGTTTGGAGTTGACGCGGTGGTTGTGTTCGGTCACAGCGCTGGCTCGGGGGTCTCAGAGGCCTCTTCCAACCTNGCTGCTGACCCCTCGCGGCAACGGGGACCGCACCGTGTTCCTCTTTGACCGGCGCCGGGAGCAGGCGGACCCGGACGAGAAAGTGCTCAGCTACGGCAAGGACAACTACCGCGCTTTCCGCAGCGCCGTCTGCCAGGTACGCGGCACGGCGGGCGGCGTCGGGCGCGGCTGTGGCGGCGTTCCATGAGTGAGGGTCCGTCTCTGCCGCGCTGGGGCTGGAGGGCGGCTGGGGCGGGGCGGGTGCGTCACAGCCTGCCCGGGGCCGCCGCGCTCGCCGCCTGCCCGCGAACTTTGTTGCCGGGACAGGTGGGCGGCCATGGAGGAGAGAGCGCGGCCGCCCCGTCGCCGTCGCCTTTCTCCTGCACCCTGAGAGGCTGGTGAGGGGCGGCGGCGGGAGCAGCCCCTGGCGGCGGGCGGGAAGGCANGCTCTGTTTCTGCTGTCCAAGGTGTTGGCGATAAGCGCCGTTTCCCGTCCGCAGCGGTGTCTGCCATTTAAATACCGTGTCTGGCGGCGCCTCTGCCCTGTCGAGTGTCCTTTCGGTTCTTTTTTCCTGTCGTAACGAAACGAAACTTACTCCGTCTTCACAGCTCGGTGAGATGGAGATTGTTTTCCGCGTACGGGCTATTTGCTCTAGTTTGCTGGCGCTGCCAGTAGGCATCGCCCGTTTCTGTCGTTTCTGGTTTCGTTTTGTGAGCGAGTGATAAATGCCATAAACCTGTTAGCTGCCTGCATGTTTTACCATGTGGAATGCGCAAGAAAATCAGCTCTAAATTTCTGTATTAATTTAGTCTGATAAAATAATTAATTTTAGTTTCTTTATCCAGTATAATTCGCACTTAGTTTTCTAGCATGTAAATTCTCTGTTGTACATATAGATGGGATAGAATAAATACCTGTTGTACATTTGAATTAATAAAACTATTTCTAAATTTTATACAATTTATCAATTATTTATGAACAGTATAGATACTATGGAGAATCACTTTTATATGTAGTATAACTATATCACGATGAAATATATAATTACTATAATTATGTGATAATAAATAAGTATATATAATATAGAGGCAAAATATTTATTGTGAAAAAATAACTAAATAAGTAGTATATAAATTGTTCTATGTCTGGACAGTGTTTAATGTAATGGCTTCTGACTGTGATGGAAGATTTGAGTTGCCAATGTCAGCAGGGGTAGCTGTCTCCTGTGATTGCCTTCTCCTTGCAGAGTTCTGTGTCCAAAATGGCATAGCCATGATCCGGTAGGGGCACTAAATCTTAAGGCAGAGTCATCTTCCCTAGAAGTGTCCAAAAAAGGAGTAGAGGTGGCACTTTATGATATGGTTTAGAGAATGTGATGTTGTTCAGTCGAGACTGGACTATCAGACTGGAAGAAACAAGTAATGAATGGAGTAAAGAAACGAATACACTACAGTGTAACGTTCTGAGAAGCTAGACAGTAGGGTGGCTTCATGACCTTCAAAGGATTTGTATCTCCTATGAGTAATTTATGAGTGTTACATAATTTTCTCCAAGGATTGTCTTAAAGGATACAACTGTACCTAGCAGATGAGTTGCAAGAATACTAAATATTTTCAGTAGTCGAGGCAAGTATGTTCATGATGAACCCACCCCTCTTTCCTCTTAGATTTTGTAATTCATCAATGGGCTGAATTTAATTGACAATTTGTTCTAGGATGGAGTCTGGTTTTTTGGGGATTTTTTCTATATACTGCACAATCCAGTGACTTAATGTTTCCATGTGTCCTCATGGTGTTCAGTAGTTCACAGAGCTTTTGGCATATTTGCAGTTTTATTAAGAAATAAGCCATCATCATCAGCTGTGACAAATCTCGGGTACAAAGAGCTTCAGGGATTTTTTTGCCTGAGAAATGTATTGACATTTTGAAGTCGGTACCTTAATGCTGTTAGGCAGACTTCTCGCATGGGCAGCAGAGCCTTTCAGAAGCCTGGTGCTGCAAAGCAGACCTTGCTGTGTTTGAATGTCGTGCCTGTGAAAGTAAAATTGTCAGGTATAGCTCTTTTAGTATGTTTAATATCACAAGCCTTATCACCAGTCCTAGTGGCTGCTTTGGGTGTTAAGGGTAATAGGGTCTGTGGCCTTGCAAAGTTATGCAGCAAGAACCTCAGGTAATCATTCCCTTAGAGAAACACTTCCTCCAATAATGTGTTGACCATCTGTGAGTGCAGTCAGAGATGCCTCTGTCACTGCTAGTTTCAGTGTGATGACTCTTTGCACTTTGGAGCTTTCATCATCTGACATGTGGGACATCTGCTGAGACAGGTGGATTGGCATTACCTGTAAATGTTGGTACAGTGAAAACTGGACAGGCAGAGGTTTGGGATGTTTGCTATCTCATGTCTCCCACACCAACAATATACAGGTTCTGGGACTTCTGGAAGAACATTCTGGCATCTCAGTGCTCCAAGAGCTTTGTAAATTGTGTTTCTCTGAGTGTGGTACTCCAAAGTTCTCAATTTCTGGCATCTTGAAAGTTGCAACTAATTACTTTCAGGAGAAAGCGATGAATGGGTTCATTGGTTTGGGACAGACTTTCCTAGCTTCGTGGTGCTGAAAACGCGGCAGGGAAGTGATGAAAGCTCAGGAAGAACGATTCTTTTGTTAAGCAGATCTCGAGTTGTTTCAGACTAAGGAGAAGTGGAATGCTGTATGCATTCACTTTTCGACAATTGAAGCTGTTAGGCACTGTCAGACTGCTTGATCGGGCAGTTACCACATATGCAGCAGTGTTGTTTGCGTGGGTCTCCTGTCTGGTGTCTCAGCCTCAGTACGGGCTCAGCTTTCAATGGACTTTCATTGGCAATTTGTCATGCAACTGAATGATGTTACTGTAGCGGCAAAGGTGCTCCCGTGTGATCATGGCTGACCAGGATGCCAGAAATATTGAGCTGTTGGAACTATTTATGTTTGTGAACATCTTCCTATGGCACAAGAGAATTCTTTTGGCTAGAACTGGATGTGTAGGAGTCAAATCCTGCAAAAAATTATTAAATTAAAACTGATTGCAGTATGTGATGATCCTGAATTGAAAAATATTGAGTACCTGAAGGCATGGTCTTAGGATGCTACTTCTGTGACTTAAGGGTTTTTTTTCATAATGCAGAGAGAAGGTATTTTCTTGTTTGTGGAGCAAAATTGATTGAGCCACTTCAGAGGTTGATTTAGGAGCTGATGCATGTCGTGTCTGTTGTCATATAAAATATTCTTCTATTATTACTAAAATATTCTTAATTAATTTTTGACATTTTGGAAGGTTTTTAAGCAATTTTTTTTTTACTGTCCCCTAAGCAGCTAATGAATGTATGTGCAGTTGGAAGTGGCTTTATATGCTGATAAATTAGCCTTTCATTCTCAGTGTTGCAGGAGGGAAGATTGAGGGGAAAATATAACAGGATGGAGCTTATATGGTCTTTATTCTTCATCCTTGTAGTGATCAATTCTAAAGCAGAAACCTCTTAATTAAGAATAATGCTAGCTTGAGTATTCCATTTGTGCACTGTGGAGCAGTCATATAATTTCAATCTGCAGAACCATGAAGTTTTAAGGTGAATAAGTGGGTTAAATACTGTGTTTTGCTTCTTGGCAGTACTGTTTCTTGTGCACCTTTTTGTTGTCTTCTGTTAGGTCTATGCCCCAGTGCTTGTCCTGATGTTGAGAGTATGATTAAAAAAGACTTAGTGGCAATAAGCAGAATGGAGCTAAACTGTTGGCAGCTAATTTGAGATTCCTTGCTCACGTTATCCAGCTACACAGTGAAGCTGGAACGCTTCAGTTTTTTGCTGAGATGGCAGAAATCCCTCAGACACTTAGAGAGGTCACGCTCCTTTTAAAGCAGAAAGGTGTCTGTGCCGAAAGCTGCACAGAAGTTTTGCCATGTGTAAAGGGATTTTTGAGAGGCTGTGAGGTGAACTACTAGTCTGAAGAGAGTTAATGGTACTAAGATTAGTGTTATTACTTACACAGGAGCCAAATTCATTGGTAAATGCTTCCTTAGTTCTTCTGAAACTTCTCCTCATTGTTGTGATCTCCTTGTGCAAAAAAAAAAGCATAGATCTGTAATCTGTCTTAAAAAATAAATATCTGTAATTAAAGTAGATACTCAAAAAACAAGTATCACAATAAACCAAATTTTTTTTGCTTTTAATCTTTTGTCACATCTTTTGTTGAGCTTCCCATTGTATCCTAACCTGTCTACTTACTATTTAAATAGATTATTTTGCCAGTCCACCCAAATAAATTCCAGTGTCTCAATGAACCAAGAGGCAGAAAAGGATATTCATTAAGACGGTGTATGGAAAATAATCATAAATGTAGTATCAAATCAGGACAAGAAATAAGTGAATTTTTTTGGTGAATATTTGCTTAACAATGCCTAATAAAAGTATAATCAAATTATTTGCAGTCAAAGGAAAAATATTAGGAACTTCTGCAAGTTTGTATCACCAAAACATCATTATCACAAATGCGCAATAGAGATACTTCCATTAATGATGAAATCAGTCCATCTTGCAATAATTGTATTTGTGTATTTTAAGCCCTATGTTTGTTTAGCAATTTTAGCAATTCTGTATAACCAGAAACTAAAAACAGATTTATTTTAAACATGCTATGCATACGCTAAGCTAGATTTTTAATGACATTGTTGGAAGTACTGTAAGATATGTGTATGATGCAGCAATGCTGTAAGTTTTTTCCAAAACTATCACACTGTATTTCAGACTTCACTGAAAATCTTGTGTACAGCATCTTTGTTACTGATGTTTTGGTGGGAAGAAGGATGCAGTTTGCATACATTTGTGCACTTAGGTGCAGCCTTATGGTGTATCAGTTGATTTGGAAAGCTGAGTGGTTTGTAGGTTCCTGGTCAAATTTGAGTGTTGGCAGCACAGTCAGATGCAGATCTTCAGAATTAGTTATCCAGGTGCAGTTTAAGATGTGACCGGATATTTTTTGGTTTTGAAGAGTGGTTTCTGAATTCTTGTTCCTTTAACAACTGGTGCCATACAAAGTGTTTTGGTAGGAGAAGCTGGCATGAAGTTCATGTTAAAATTTTGGCTGATAGCTGCACTGAGTATTTGTGATTGTGATTTTAGACATGGTGGTTTTTGAAGGTCTTGTGGAAGTTACTGTCTAGACTCAGACTAAGTCTGGTAATGACAGCTTGCTCTTTGTAGAAATTCTGGGGTGCCAAGCTTCTTTCTGCTTGTTAAAAGCTGCAGATCTTGAGAAGACATCTGAGTTAACGCATCGTTCTGGACCAATACGCTTGTGACTTGTGTAGAGATCGTGTGTCATACACTTCACCTCTCTTCTTTTTGTCTCTGTCTTTCCATCAAAATTGTGATAAAACTTTAAGAAACCTCAAAAACCTATTCTATTACTGGATCTTGTGATGCATAGCAATGTTCTAAGTGATTCTGTTAAACTCTCAGTTCACTTAACATCTTTTATTGACTACTTTTTGTAAATATTTAGAAGTGTATCAACGGAACTTCTGAAAGTAGTGAAGCTTTTAAGTACGACACAGGACAAAGACCTTCCAAGTTCTGCAAATGTCATCCTCTGTAATTTGTTCTTTAGATGGAGATGGTGCTGTCAATAAAGGATGGTTGGAAACTATTTTAGAAAGTTAGTGTTCACTGCTAGTTTTTGTCTGTAGATAGTCTCTAAAAACCATTTGACTAGAAGATACAAGCTCCTGTGTATTCTTGTATTTCTGTAATATATAAATTTTTGCTTTGAACTCCTAGAAATGCTTAGAAATAATTTCTAGCTTTTTTTTTTTTAGTTACTTTTCTTGAGACTTTTGGATTCCTCTTTCTGTTGATGTCCAAAGCTGTTATATTTAAGTTTGTGTTCTGACATTAGGGAAGCTCATTGGGATCATGATTAGAGGTGACTGTTATCATACTTGTGCCCTGCTACCATGAGTGCTTAGTCCCAGGTCCTCACTAAGAGATCCTCAGCAAGTTGTCATCATGTTGAGAACTGTCCTAAGAGTGGATTGGAAGAGTTTCTTTGATAGCGTTCTTATGAGTCACGTACAGTTGTTCTCATGTACTTCTGGCAAGGTTTCCACTTAATCTTTTTATATTTTAGTTTTTGTATTTGCTACTTCTATTAATGACCTTAATATTACATAGTTTTATGAATAATTGAGAGAGATAATACCAAAGACAGTTCTTGGCTTGAAAATCTGTGATCTGAGAATGAAGTAGTTTCCCTTAAATGTGTGCTATCATTTCATCCATTTGTTGATGTAAGCGATTTCTCTCAGTTTGGATTGATAATTCTTCATTAAGTGGGCTAGTTAACTGATGTTAGCGTGTCCTTCAGATGGTAATTTGTTAAATAGCATGGGATATTCAGTTAATCACATGCAAAATTACAGAAGGCTACAGGCTTCTCAGTATTTGGATGTGGCTCTTAGCTTCATTTTTTCAGATTAGTGGAGAAGTTTTTGCAAAGAAGCTGCTGGATCAATTTAAAATACTGAAAAAGCTGTAATGCTTTTGGCCATGTTGGGTAGCTAAGTATATAACTATGAAGGACAGCATTGAAAATGGCATTATCAGATTTCTTTTGCATTTAACTGATGAGTTCAGGTTCCCCTTTAGAGTTCTAGTAGTCAGAAAAAATACTTCTTGGCTGTGGAAGGTGGCTCCATGGATGTTATGTCTCTCTTATCCTTTGGCTGCATCACCAGGCTCTGGAGGCATTTATTCTCATCATTCTCATGCACTGTCTGCTTGGATTGGTTACAGGAGGATACAGAATTTTAAGGGTACTGAAGTTGCATATTGTAGGGAACAACTGTTTGTGTTGGAAAGGTTTGGATTCCAAAGGGTTAAATGTCTTTTCTAAAGATATTGCAGTTTTGGCTTCACTGTTCTACCTTTGTCATGTTGGAGAGTGTTCCATTCCTTCAGTTTTAAAAGTCACCACCGGAAGTTCTTACTTTGTGGTAATAGACTGACAGACCAGAGGAAGCAGGCCAATGACTCTATCCTTACAGCGTATTATTTTTCCTTCACTTACTACCTCAAGCCTATTTGTTAAAAACCGGGCCGGGCCGGACCCCCAGTTTTTAGTGATTTTCAGCTTTTATTTATTGGGTAGCAAGGGGGGGGTCGCGGGTGCAGAGCAGGAGCAGTCCAGGTCAGCGTCGGGGTGCTGTGGAGCCGGCGCTGGGCCCTCGACTTGGGCACGAGCCGGTCCCTCGATGTTCCTTCTCGAGCAGCACGGTGTGCGCTCACTTGGGCCCTCTTTTTATGCAGTTTTTGGTACATTTTGGTTGGTCACTTTTTGGATCCTTTTATTTGCATAAAAGGTAAGATGCTGGTTGGTTCTTAAAAAGGTTCTATTCAGGCTGGCAGGCCCGCCCTTCTAGGGGGTCCGCCCAGGCTACTCGGGGTGGGGGCAGGCAGTGCCAGCCCAGGGGGTGCCTTCTACTCAGGCTGGCATGGTCGCCCTTCCCCCAGGTGCTTTCCATTCAGGGTATTCAGGCAGGCTCGTTAGCCCGGGCTATTCAAAGGCAAGCAGACAGTTTCATCTGCCCAGGGGTATGCACTGCACCCAGGCTAGTCAGACGGGCAGGCTCACTCGCCCTTCCCCCAAACTTGCAATTGCGCTTCTAACACAGCAGCAAAACTATGCAACAGTACATGCATTATCAATATAAGAATTATCTAACAATATTGCTGATCAACAGTATAACAGTTTCCTGACCTATTTTTAACAATGTCATAAAAATCTTCAAGAGTACAATCACTATGTTCAGAAATGTCTCTGCACATTCAGAGTGAAAGCATGTTTGGAGGTTATTGTGTTCAAACACCTAAGTGAAAGCTTTTATCTTTATGTATACAAAAGAAGACACGTAGGGGAAAAAACAGAGACAAGCTTCAAATAAATCCACGAGCTAGAAAAGGCAGACATGTGAAAAGGCAAGGATCCCAAAACTGTTGGTTACATATTTTTGCTACATGTAAATGCAAGAGTTAAAATGGTACAAAGATGAACAGTTATGTGAATAGAGAAGAGAAAAATGACAGCTAAAGCCTGAAAAGTATAGATTATGTCAACAAACAAAATATTAAAGTATTTTTGATATTCTGGGAAAACAGCCATAGCTGTTGACTGAAAACCGAATCAGTTGCTAAACCACACTTGGAAGCATGCTGAGTGTACACTGCTGGGCTTTGATGTCGGAGAACTGTAAGGGTGATGACCAGTGTGAGAAGAGGCAATCAATTGCCCTGAGACAGCCACAGCCAGTTCTAGAGAGCTCTCAAATCCATGGAAACGACTCACTCACTCCTCACCCAAATTTCCACCAGAAGGGCACATGGTGCTTCTGCTCAAACTTAACAGGGAAGAAATAGAAGACACAAATGAGAAGCAACAGAGGAGATGCATTAGGAGACATTGCCAGGGACAGACCCATTGAAAGGACGTTCACACCACAGCAGGGATGGTCCCAAAGGTGCCGAGGCCCATAGAGGACCCATGCCAGGGCACAGAATTTCCTCTCTCTCTGTCCTCCTACTCCCGTGGAGCTGTGACCTACGGCCAATTCATCATAGAAGGAAAAAAAAAAAACAGTAAGAGCAGCAGAATAAAGCCCTGTACATGTCCTAACGTCTCACATCACCTGTTGCTTAACCAAAGGAATTGGGATTAACCATGTGATGTGCACTGGGAGAACAAGGATAGATTAGACCAGGAATGGGGAAAGATTGGTGTATGACAGAAGATGAGTTTGGAAAAGGGGAAGGAAAGGCATTTCTCTAAGTGATTAATTCCTTCCCCCCCAGTCAATCAACAGCAGTTTCTGTTAATGGGCAATAAGCTTAATTAAGAAAAACAAAAACCCTGAGTTAAGCCTGTTTTGCACACAGCTGGGTATCAATCCTTAAACCCATGGAATGATACAAAAGCAAAAAAGCTGCCTGTACAAACATGAGAAATACCCTCCTTATAAACTGGAGGATCAGTCTGGAGCACCACCTGTGCTTCATGATAAATAAAGTTAATAGCTCTCAATTTGCTGGTAAATGTTTATGACATGAGATTAATAATGCTAAGGGAGTTTGAGACAATGTCACATGCCCAAGAAGCTTTCAGCAGAGCATTTTACAGGTATGACACATTAAACTGTGGATGAACTGTGATACCTTTAACCTTTAAATCTGAATCAAGAAGCAAGGTTCAATTTATGTACTATCTTCAGTCGCAGGTTTTCTTTATAAACTAAAAAAACCCCACAAACCTCAAAACAAATCACAACACCGCAAATCACAGATAACTCCTCAGCAGTTTACGCTCCTTCAAACAGGACTCTGTTTCTTTTGTCTTTCTCATACCAGCACAAAAGCTCAAAAGTTTTACTGCTGCTTCATCTGCACACGCACAGCAAGGCTTACCTGGCTACTGAGCCAGCTAAAAACATTCAGCATAAAGTCAACATAGCTTTTGCCTCTGGATTTACTATCTGCCTTGGAGAAGGTGTTCAACGAACAAATATTTAACTTTGTCTGTGTACCACCGCAGCTTGCAGTCACATGAATATGTTAAAAATAGGTTAGGAAACTGTTATACTGTTGATTAGCAATATTGTTAGATAATTCTTATATTGATAATGCATGTACTGTTGCATAGTTTTGCTGCTGTGTTAGAAGCGCAATTGCAAGTTTGGGGGAAGGGCGAGTGAGCCTGCCCGTCTGACTAGCCTGGGTGCAGTGCATACCCCTGGGCAGATGAAACTGTCTGCTTGCCTTTGAATAGCCCGGGCTAACGAGCCTGCCTGAATACCCTGAATGGAAAGCACCTGGGGGAAGGGCGACCATGCCAGCCTGAGTAGAAGGCACCCCCTGGGCTGGCACTGCCTGCCCCCACCCCGAGTAGCCTGGGCGGACCCCCTAGAAGGGCGGGCCTGCCAGCCTGAATAGAACCTTTTTAAGAACCAACCAGCATCTTACCTTTTATGCAAATAAAAGGATCCAAAAAGTGACCAACCAAAATGTACCAAAAACTGCATAAAAAGAGGGCCCAAGTGAGCGCACACCGTGCTGCTCGAGAAGGAACATCGAGGGACCGGCTCGTGCCCAAGTCGAGGGCCCAGCGCCGGCTCCACAGCACCCCGACGCTGACCTGGACTGCTCCTGCTCTGCACCCGCGACCCCCCCCTTGCTACCCAATAAATAAAAGCTGAAAATCACTAAAAACTGGGGGTCCGGCCGCGTTTTTAACAACATGGCAAGCTTCATCATGGTTGTATGTGTGTATTATCATAGAATAACACACAGATTTATCATATGAATGTGCTACTGGGTTGTCTCATGAATCTTATCAAATTGAGTTGTGTGCATCTTCAGTATTTATTTGGAAAAGGGCACCATGCTGGGCTGAAAAAGACATGGCAGTGAAACCTGAACTTCTTACCACCAAAAGATACCATGGTATGTCTTACATGCACAAATCTTACTGAGAAATTAAACATTTGACCAAACATTGTGTGTCAGAACTGAATGAAAATCACCAACTGTACAAGTAAATCGGCCAGTAGGTTCACTTTAATTCAGGAATGACCAGCACCTTCTCATTCTGGAAATCACATCCACATACTGGCACAGCTGTGCAGCCCTGTCACTGCTACCTGGCATAGTGGGAAGAGACAGGGACTAGGATAACCAAGATTGTAGGACAGAGGGAGGGAGGGAGGAAGTAAAACAAGTAAATCTTACGTAGAAGTGAAGCATTCAAACTGAGTAATCCCCAAAGCTTACAAAGGATGTGGCCTGTTAATCATGTCATGGACAAGAATAAACAGTTATCTTTAGTTCAGACTGCTCGACTTGGTCGGTGCACCTACCTTCTAGCTTGTGAAGTGGAAAGAACCTGCTGCCAGTGGACACAGAAATGCTAGGTTCACCCAGGAAATTAAAGCATAGCCTGCCAGGCTATGGGGTTGGTTTAGTTGAGGCTCACCCGTGGAAGGGGGGCGAGGACCAGAAGGATGAGGCTGCCCCTGCTCCCACAGCAGGCTGCTGTCTTGTACATGCACTAGCTGATTCTCACTTCTTGCTGCCTTAAATACTGCACTCTTCATAAGGGTTTGAGAGCAGAAGAGCCTTTGAGAGACTGAGAAAACAGGGAAGCTGTAATTATATCTGGAGGGAAAGATGCTTATCTATGCTTTCAAATGTAAAACCCTACAGTCACTCTATATTAACCACTGACCTTGAATGGCACAGTAGGATGTTAACTTTCTAAAATCCATATATTTTAATGCTTACTTTTCTTGCTCTGAGCGATTTTATAGTTTTTCCTGTACAGATTTGCTGTATGGAAATTTGTGTAATGTGAGAGGTAAAATTGAAGTGATCTGATTGTAGAAGAGTTAAAAAGTATTACTCCGGGTTCTTAAGTCTGAATGTCAGTCTCTGTGTCATCTGCATTTGTTTCACTTGCATGAAGTACTATGAGAAATTCAACGATTTTTCTGATTTTGCTGATGGGTAGTAACTGTAACTTTGATGTGGTCACAGGGCGAAAGTAACTGAAAAGTAGGCTCCTAATGAAACCATAAGTAGTGTTTAAAAATATTTTCATGAGTCTGAGTAATAGGGATGGAAAGAGAGATGTGGGAAATGATGAGGGCAAGATGCTGCAGAGAATGCTAGACCTTCCTTCAGGGAAAAATCTGGCTAAAAGTGCTTAAAGCACCTGTCTGAGTTGTCACTGCGAGACTGAGTGCTTTGATGGAGTTTGATGAGACCAGGGTTGACTTCTGCTTGAGTTTCAAAGACCTGGAAAGGCAGGAGAAGATACAGATAATTATTTTATTATTTTGGGAAAGAATTAGTGTTGGATGTCAGGGTGCAAAAATGAAGGTAAAAGTAGAGGCATTTAAATGCGTGTAGAAAGCAGGATAAAAAGTCTAAAGCTACAGTAAACACATTCAAAAGAAGGCATCAAAGTGGCAAAGATTGTTTAGGTTCAGAAGAATAAACTTCCGTGTTTTAACAGTAAAGAATTTTTCTGAAAGAAATCTTTATTATTTTTTTAAATGTATGATACAATTGAAGAACAAAGACTTTAATATCCAATGTTAAGAAATATTAGGTTGGTTTGGTGTCTCAAGAGTGCATTTAAGTATGGGACACCCTCTAGATCATGACTATTTGCTGTTGTAGTTTCACAGTCAGAAGTAGAGCTGTTCAGTCTTGTTCCTTTGCCCTCAGGGGGATTATCTGTAAGACAGTTATTTCTCTTTAAAATTCCCGTTGCTCGCTAGAGCATATTTTTATTTCATGCAGGTAAGAAAACAAAGCACCCTAGTATGGACAGATTTGGCTAAATTGAGAAAATAAGTGATCCTAAGTTCAACTGTGTTCTAAGAGATTATGTGATTACTCATCAGTAGCTTGTAAGAAAGTAAATAGACCGTGCCTTTTTTTTGTTTTAATGTATCTGAATAGTTTTTGGACTACTTAGTTATCATAACTAAATAACCTTCAATTTTTGTAGGCATTTGGCATACCTTCTGATGAAACCTTTGTTATCACCACAACAAATAGGAAGGAAATTACAGAAGATAACTTCGGTAAGTATCTTAGATGGCAGAACAGTTACAGCTATTTTTTTTATTGATCATCAAGGTCACATGATAATTGTTTGTCCTCTGTGACATGCAATAATTAACTGAAAGTACAAATCCTGTAATAGTTTGCCAAAAATTATTAAAAAATTACTTTCACAAACATGTTTTTGACGAGTTAGTATTATGACTACTTCGTTATACTACATATCTTCCATCACAAATTCTGTAAATGATTGGAAAAAATGATGTGTACATAGCTGTCACCTGAGAACACTTGCATTATTAAGCTTGGAAGTGTGAAAACATATTAATTTAAATGTTGTTGTTAAATGCTGAATAGGCAACGCCTAGGAAAATACAGAGATTACCTCTGGCTAAACCTGTACTTGTTTTGAGAGCAGAAGTTGCCTGATCCAGTGCTCGTCAATGTACTTTATGTTTCATCTTCACTGCAGGTGAGCTTGTTCACGATGGAGTTACTTTATATCTGCTGCAGTCAGTTGATCAAATGTTGCTTTTGGCAACCAAGGAGCGAATCGACTTTCTGCCCCACTACGATACACTTGTCAAAAGTGGCATGTACGAGTACTATGCCAGCGAGGGCCAAAATCCTTTGCGTAAGTACCTGCAAAAGTAATCCTGGGTAAATGGTGTTTATATGAATAATTATAGCTGCTAAAAAATAGTCTTAACTGTAAAAGAAAAATTACTATGTTCTTCATACAAATTTTTCTTTTCAAATTATTCGAAGTAGCCACCTAAGAATCCAGATTTATGGAGGTACCTTCTCAAATACTTGTTCAAGAAGTTTGAGTATTTTAGAAGTAAAATAACTTTAGCGTGAATAACCTTGAGAATGTCATTCAGACAGGTCAGCATTTGTGTTATCAGACTTTTTGTCTTCTGTACTGAACTGTAGACTTCATTTGAATTTCATGAAAGTTTTTGTGTGAGCTACTACAGAATTTTGTGTGCCCTCCGATCTGGGGTGGTACAGGGCTTAACTTACCAAAAGGAGCAAGTATTTCTTTAAAAAGATGCTGCTTTAATTAGTTTTTATCTTAAGTGGTGCATGAAGTATGTAATCAGCATTTTGTATTGTTTTATTGAATAAATTACTTTCTGTTTATGGCTTCTCTGAAAATTCTGTCTGTGGCTGTGATTACCTTCTAAGTACTATGTACTTCTTAGATACACCAGGTTCAAAACTGCACAGAAAAAAAATGCAAAAAAAAAAAATCAAACTCAAGCATGATACATTCCCATTGTTTTAAAACAATATGAAAAATGTCTATAAATAGCAGCTGTATTTTTAAGGACCAGGCTTTCCCCTTTCCTCTTTGTGCACATCATGTGTTTTGTGTCCCAGCAAAGGCACTGTTTATAAGAGTTTCTACAGATACATTAGAAAAGGATGACAGAAGAGGTTGCGCCTTAAATAAATGAAATGCGAGGTGAGGGGGTCTAGTGGCGGCTGACATGGAGAAGACTGAAGTACTAAACAGTTTTTTGCCTAAGTTTTCACTGGCAGCAAAGTGCAGTTTTGAGCCTGTGTAATGCTGATGCTTCTAATATACAACATCTCTAAGGGAAATGCCTAATCAGTTTTGAGTGTTGATGAAGGACCATTGTTCTTTGATATGGAATAGTAAATATGGATCACATAACTGATGCTCAGCTACTCTATTTGCAATGAAGAAAGTTGCAAAAAAGTGCAGAACTGTTTTTGTACTTCGATAACAGCTTGAGAGAAAATGCCAAATGCTTCAGTGTTGCTGTGTTACACTAATACTCAAAGGTTTTCTTTTATATGTCTGAAGTGTGTGGCCACTGTAAATTGCACTGTAGCATTCTGAAGAACTCTGCAAATTGTAGGAAATAAGGTTTCCTTTTTAGAGGGACTGAATGGAAATGTCTGTTCACTAAGGCTGGTCAGATTGAATTAATCTGAACTTGATGTATTTTTTTCAGATTAAATGCAATTTTCCAGTAAACCTAGGTAGTTTTACTTTAATTAGGTAAGGGCTCCAAGCATTAATGGTTAGAAACAACAAATTTGTGCAAACAGTTTGCCTGACTATTTCTGCTGTGTATTGCCATGGATCTGACAGAACTTTGGTTGCATTTACTTATAATTTATTTATTCACTGAAATCCTTCAACCATTTCTACAATTTTCTTTATGTTTTTTATAAACAATTAACATTTTAGTTTTAGATGTTTCACAAAATTTCAATTCAGGTTTCTTCAGTTAATTAATTCTTCCCTCAATATTTTTACGAGTCAAAGTCCATTTTTTACGTACTTTTGACTCTCATATGAATCATAAAAATTAATTCCTAATTGTGAAAGGGACAAATCTGTCTTGGTAAGGAGATGGTTAGTTTATCATTGTTCTTTCCAATAATTGTGTTCTTACCATTAAGAGACGTGAGAGGTTTAGTGATTAAACAAATCATAAAAGTACATGTACAAAAGCTATTTTATTTTTTAAACAAGATGTTACATGATTTTGATTGTTCTGGGCTTAGGTCTTGTTTCTGTTTAGATAATGTGTTATCCTAATTACTTGGAAGAAACTACTATAAGTGGGTGTCTGTTTTATGAGCACTAATAGGGCTATTTTTCTTCAATTTCTTTAGCATTTGCCCTTGCTGAATTGATTGACAATTCTCTGTCAGCTACATCTCAGAATACTGGTATTCGGAGTATACAGATAAAATTGGTAAGATAGAAATACTTTAATTTTTTTCAGATGTAGTTTGCATTATCCTTTTTCTTTTTCCTATTTCTCCTTGTTGATTTGTGTTGTTTGTCTTTCCCCAAACAGTTGTTTGATGATTCCCAAGGAAAACCTGCTGTTGCTGTGATTGATAATGGAAGTGGAATGACTTCTAAACAGCTTAACAACTGGGCTGTATATAGATTGTCAAAGTTTACAAGACAAGGTGACTTTGAAAGGTTAGCAAGTTCTAAATATTTCTACAAAAATTAGCAAGCTCTGCAAAGGTCCACGAAATACGGTTTTAAGACATAGCTGTATACCAACAATTAGCTAAACCCTGTCATTTTATGATTACATAAATAGACCCATACTTTTTCTAAGTGGGAAATAGAGAAGCTTTTCAACACGAAACTGCTCTTTTATTATTGTGACACACTAAATACATTTTTGTTCTTGGGACCTTTTCTAAACTATCTTTTGCTTGCCTGTGTACAGTTAGGGGCATGCTATGTCCTGCAGAGGATTTTTATATTGTGTTCATCTCTTACCTGAAAACCTTTCAGTAGTGCATTAAATGATGCATTCAATATCTTTTAAGCTACTGGAAAAACAGATAAAAAGGTACATGGTTTTAGTTCAAGTTTTCTTTTTTATTTAAATCTTAATTCTGTATAACGTATTACAAATTATACCTGAAGGTGTCTATTTTATGATGCAGGCTACACAAAATAGATGTTTTGCATTTAAAGAAGAAAGCGGAGGTTTTATGGTGGGTTTTGCTACTTATGTGAATTAACGGTTTTGAATCTGTTCTCAAGAGATGTTCTGCCTGCACAGCCAGGCTTAATCCTAGTGTATAAAATCCACAGAATTAGTTATGTACCATTTTTGAGCTTCAGTCACATTTTAAATACCTTAAGCCTAGGATTGTAAATGTGAAGATGAGAATTACAGTCTCAGTCATAAGTAATTTGTCATATGAGCAGGTAGTGTAAAATGTAATGGGGCTGTGGGAAGTGATAATATAGGTGGTGGAAGGTTTTTTTGCATTGAAAGCATCTCCAAATAGAAAGTCAGTGTCTTTTAAACATCTGGAGATAAGCACATAAAAAGTGATTCTGGGTCATTTGTAAAGAAACTCATTGCTTTTTGAAATTGCTGTAGGCGAGGTTACTAACAGAAATGAGTAGTATTCCTAAAATGCAGATTTAAACTGTGAATTACTACCACTAAATGGGAGCATAGGTGTAAATTATAGCAGGATACCATCTACACCTTATTTTCATTTGGGACTGCTGTGATTTAAAAATAAATGTTAGTCCTAAACTAGGTAAGATTGTTAAAGGTGACATAAAAGACATGAAATTTCACTACTGATAGCTTATGTCATCTCTCCAAATCTGCATTTAATAGTTGTTTGGCATTATTTCCCACTTTGACTTAAAAGTATTTTTATGAAAGGATGCTGTCAGAAGGATCAGGCTTGCTATTTAAGCCATTTTCATTTGAATAAGATTCAGTTTATGAGAAGGGGCAGAAATGTTTTGTAAGGAAAATTTTTAGGAAACTACTAACTCTGTCATCTTTTTAAGAAGAGTACATCAAGAATTTCAGGCATGTATATTTTAGTGTTGCAGTTTTAAAAGGTATAAAACCTTTAAAAAAGGTATAAAGTGAAGAATTTTTTTAAGAAAATGCCAGGAGGAAGAATTTAATAGGAGCTTTAGATTAGAAGTATCTTTGGTTTTTTTAATTACTTTTGTATTAAAAAATTTATTAAAGACACTTCTATTCTCAGTGATCATTCAGGATATGTACGCCCTTTGCCAGTGCCTCGTAGTTTAAATAGTGATATCTCATATTTTGGAGTTGGGGGCAAGCAAGCAGTGTTCTTCGTGGGACAGTCTGCCAGAGTAAGTCAATGTCAGACTTTGATTTTATTTTAGAACATTTGCACACAATCAGATTGTTACTTCCTAACTTTTAATCACAGCATTAAAGTATTTTATGATGTTAATTTTAAGTCTTATTTTGATTTTAAATGTTGTTTCTTTAATAAAATCAGATGATAAGTAAACCTGCAGCATCTCAGGATGTTCATGAACTTGTCCTTTCTAAAGAGGATTTTGAAAAGAAGGAGAAAAACAAAGAAGCAATATATACTGGATTCATTCAATACAGAAAGGTAAATAGCCTTAAGATTCTTGCATTTATAACTGAAAGCCTTTCCCAGGTTAATGTGATTTAACTGTGTAATATTCCTGTAATGCTTGTCTGGGGATATATTCATCTTATTGAATCATTTGCACCATGGAGTGTAAAAGGAAGTAAGCGAGAACTTGAAGACACTGAAGACAATGTATGCCTTATTTTTATGTGATGCTTTTTCCTCTTTCCAGTTAAGGTTAATGACAGAAATGCTTTACAGTTTTACATGTCAGGTTAAGAAAGATATTTTAAAATACTTTTCTAAGCACAGCAAGTTTTTTTGTTGTGTGTGAAACAAAAATGAATTTTCTCTGAAGCGGGAAGGAATAAATTAGGGAACCAAACTGTACTTGTTCAGAAATATGTAAAACTAACCTGCATATGGGAGAAAAGTCCAGCCAGACCAACAAAACCCATTGGTTTTACAAATATTCATCAATTTTGTAAAATAAATGAACTGTTTAGCTGAAAACTAAACTCGACAGTCCTGATGCTTGTCATGAAGAAAAAGAGCCTAAGTAAAAAAGCTGTGAAATAGGGAGGAAGACTGAAAATAACTGTTCTTTGGACATTTTTGGGCAAGGAGGGAAAGGCAAAGATATAGCTAAGGGTGCACATGGGAGGAAAAACGGGTGGTGTGTATGGCAAGGTAGTCAGACCTTGAGCCCATATCTAGTGGGTTGTATCAGTGTTCTTGGTGTGTTGTATGGGTGAAAAAGTAACAGGAGGTAAATAAGGTTTTTATCATGCCAATCTTGGGTCAGAGAGTTGCAACAAAAAATGAATTGCCAGAGTTTTGTTTTATTCTCTGTACAATGTCGTTCAGAAGGTAGACTCAAAAAATAGAAACGGAAAATAAAAGCAGACAAAGTGCTTTATTGTGAAGAGTACAAATGCTTTCCCGCCCTGTTTGATATTAAAGAGAAAGGTTGAATGATATAAAGTAGAAGACAAACTAGCAGGCATAAATTGGAGGAAAGTATTTGAATGAGATGCACAGATACTGCTAAAGAGTTCAAGAAGGTGGTGCAATTAAGTGTTTGAAAAGTTGTGGTAACTATATAAAATGAAAGTTGAACTGACACTGTTAAAAATTCAAGTAAAGTTCTATTTAGAGTTAAAAGATAACTTGTAACTATCCACGAGGGAGGAGATGATGTGAAAAATTCAAGTAATAGAAGTGAAGTGTGAAGATAATAGAGGTTCCCCTAAAAGATTTCTAAAACTCAGGTTTAGGAATTTTTTTGCAAATCATTGAAATACCTAGGCCAGTTCATTATATTGGTGTGAAATAAAATGTGTGAATTTGTCTTGTTAATGACTTGAAAAATGGTCTGCACTGCGCATACATCAGCAAGAGGATACTGTGGCAGAAGTGGAAGTTGTAAATGGATTACCAGTGTGAGAAGAATAATTGAGTCTTTGAGCCATTCAGTTGGTGAAGGAAATTACTTTTGCAAAGAAGTCAAGATGTAATTAATATGAAACAAAAGGGACTCTAGAACAAGGTCATAACACTGAAGAGAAGTGACATTAATGGTATCCCTGCTGATCATCTCGCCTTCATGGATAATAAGCACCTGTCTCCACTGCAGTCACTTCTCTGGACCATTTAATATTGCAAAGAAGTAAATAGTAATTTTCTAGTTGAGATAGATGCTAGGAATGTAGGGGAAGGTGCCATGGTAGTTTGTCATCTGTAGTGGGAAGGCAGCCAGAGAATTTGGGAGTGATATTTTGGAGGTTCTTTGGCTGTGTAAATGTCTTCCACGCTGTACAGAGTGGCACTTGTTCAGCATCAGGGTGCAGCTTCTAAGTTTGTCAGATCACATGGAGATGAGGACCAAGCAGCTCTGGCTTCTCTTCATTATCGCCGATCCCATCGCTAGCATAGAATGGTCTCTTGTTTGCATTAAATCAGCAAGACTGTTCTATTTAGAAGAGGCTATGCTGAGGGCAGGAAAAAGAGAGGTAGTCTTCTTTGATGAAAGGTCTCAAAACTGGTTAAATTATCCTCTTAGCTAAGGAGAGCTCTTTGATTCCCTGGGGAAAGCAAGTCTTGATTGAACACCCTTGATTAACTATTAACTGTTTCACCTAACTATGGTTAGGTAAGGACATGTCTCCTTTCATGCCTTTGTCTGCTTTCCTGCAAAATAAAGCATGTAGCTGCTTTTACTACAGCATACCTTCTTAGTTGTAGCAATTGTTTGGATTCACTAGAAGGATCTTAATCTTTGTTTTAAAAATAGCTTTTTTTCTGGATGTACCAAATGTAAGGGATTACTCACTGGTCCAGTGTGAAGTATGACACAACCACTGTGTCTCTCTGCAGTTTTGAAACCTGTCAAAAGAGCCAACTGCATCCATTCAGGAAAAGACAGTCAGTAGTTTCTAGAATCAGGAATCTCTCTTTGTGTTTGACTACTTGACATTTCATCTGGAATTGAGGATTCACTTTTTTTTCTTTTACAGCAAAAGTGTGTTTCTTCCACTTGAGTTTCTGTTATAGAAAGCAGCCTATCCCTCTAAAGCCAATAATTTTTTTTTGCTTTGTTTTCTTAAAGAGGACATAATGTCGTGCACACTCAATGCTTCCACTTGATGGCTATCACACAGTGCTACATTAAACATGATTAAATGCATTTCTAGACTGCACACTTCAAGTGCTGTGATGAAAGTGAGTTGAAAATTAACTGGATCAGTGATGCCACATTCTCAGCTTGTTGACTTTTGTTTGGAAACTTTTATTTTAAGCTTTAATCCTTTGTGATATTTAGCATCATGTGTTCTGTATTACTTTTCTGTTACATTTTTTAATCCCTTTCAAGTTGATGGGAGTTCAGAAATTCAGTTTACATCCCTGCTCTTATTATTTTACTCTTTTTGTAGCCATCTGATTCTACTCACATCACAAGTGATGATGAAAGATTTCTTCATAATCTAATATTAGAAGAAAGGGATAAAGAGAGTTTCACAGCAGTTGTCATTACAGGTGTACAACCAGATCACATGCAGTACTTGAAAAACTACTTTCATCTTTGGACAAGGCAGCTGGCGTAAGTTGGTGATTTAAAAGATTTTATTTAAAAATGGGCTACTAACAAAGTCAAATAATTATGAACTGCTTCCTTTTGGTATTTTGACGTTGGCCTTATTCGTGCTAAGGCTGTTGATACTGCAATTAGTCTCCCTATGTAACCAATTTTACAGAAACTGACAGAACTGAATGGGGCCCCCCCCAACCAAAGGTGTGACTTGATGATTGATACATAATTATCCACTGTAATTTTTAGTAGCCTATTGAACTTAATGGTATATTACTAATGTAATAAGTTGTTAATCTAATCACTAATAACTTCATCAGTTACTTTGCTCACAGCTAGGCTCCTAACCTTAGTACCTAGCTTTGTATTTACAGTTTTAGGGGATCTTTTGGTTGGTTGGCTTTTTTAAACAATTAAAGAAAGTACTGCTGCTTCATCCCAGGTTAAAAGGGAGAAGGATATATGACACTGTCTGCTCTGTACTGCAATAATGTCATCAGCGGGCCCACAGAGCCTGGAGATACCTGTGAATAGTTTGGGCTTACCTGTTAAGATGGTGGATCCATCTGTAAATGTAAACTGAAATACAAAGTTGTAGACCAATTTTGACATCTGGCAAACTATGAAACTTTGTTTTCAAACTATGATTTTATTTTTGTGATGGCTATAATCTGATAATAATAGGTATACTTAAAAAGAGGATTAATATAAGAATTAAATAATGTCTTACTATGTGAAATATCATTTGGTGTTGCACATAAAGTCTTGTTGCTGAAACCATTTTTAACCTCATGAAAATATAGGGTACATCTACATGCAGAGAGTAACTTGGATTCTTCATTAGCTTCCAAGTGCTCGTCAAGTGAACACTCACACTTAAGTGCGTGTTAGTTCTTTCCAACCATCTCTTGAAGTGAAAGAGCTGCCTCTGTTTGAGGTGGAACCCAGGTGCAATTATTCAAATATATACCCTGTAGCTATTACAGTAAAACCAATCACTTAGCCTCGCAGTGCTACACAGCCCTGCGTCACTGTTTCAGCTGTAATGGCCCTTTTCCCCTCGAACACCTCCCCATTCCCTTCTTCCATGCCTTTTTCCACACGTGCATGATACCAGTTTCATTCTGCTTTAATGTGCTGCAGCACAGCCCTCATTATTTTGGATGCTTTGAAGTGGAGATGAACCCCTAAAATAACAGTGTCTTAAGGGTAGGAGACTGCCTTTTGAAGTCTGGAAGAAGTGCAGACAAAATACTAAGCAACTTGGACGTACCATAAAGTCCTGAGCCATGAGACCATGAGGAGCTTTTTTCTGGGAATCAAGATTTCTCCTTGGGGAACGTTTAGTGCAGTGGATGTCAAAAGCAAAGCAGTTATAAACTTCCAGGTGCATTAGACTTTGGTCATGCATTCAGTCCCCTTGACTAGTACAATCTCATTTTTCTCCAAACCATCCCCCAGAGGTTTAAGGATTCAGTCTTTGAAGTTGGAAGAACTTGCTAGCTTGCTGAAAAGTTGAAGTAAATGGAGTAAGATTCCTCAGTTTTCTGAAATTGTATATCTCTATGAAATTATTTAATCTACCTGACCATGTGGACTTTTTGAAGTTTCTTAAATGAGGAAAAATGCCTATTAGAAAGCAATGTTTACAACAGAAAAATTATTTCTATTATACTGATCGCATCCATGACTCCTACCTATATTCAAGTTTTTGTAAGTAACATAAAGATAGTGATTGTTATATGTTTCTATTACTGTTAGATGTTTGATCTAAAACTGGTATCAGAGACAAAGTGTGGAAAGATTTGTGGCTCTAGTTCTTTCTGACTTCCAGTGTGCAGAACAATTTACAGTAGATTTTTTACTTTACCCTTTGATGTAAAGGATCTGTAGCCACGTAACAATTGTATTTTTTTTTCCACTTATGCATTTTTTTCGAATTTGTTTCCAATTATTTTACCTAAAAATTGGTCCTAATGTGATTGTGTGTGACAGAGATGAGAGGAATGAAAAGGAGTCACTCCCTTTAGTAAATCTTTTGCATCAGGTATGTGTTGTCAAGGAGTTGATTTATAACAGTGCAACAAACCACTTATATTTTAATAAAAATACAAGCTTATTTAGAATTTTTTTAACTTAATGTGCAACTTTTAAATTTCACTTACTGGTTTGGTTTTGTTTCTGAAATCTATTTCAGACATATCTATCACTATTATATCCATGGACCAAAAGGAAATGAAGCTAATGCTGTAACAAAAGAATTAAGCCCTTTCAACAACATCGACATTCAGGTAAGAGATTTTATACGTGTTAGTCAAAAGTCCTCTCCAATGGCACCTTATTTCATATTGTGCCTGTTTCTCTGTAATCATGCATTTTAAAATACAGCATTCAAGATGTGTATGTAGTTAATTTTTTTAAAGTAATCCTCTTTAGCAGTGCAGTGTAGGAACTAATTCTGTTGCTAACAGTCAATTGTCAAAGTGCTCATTAGTCTTAGTCTTTTCTCTAAGGAAAATAACTTACTTTCCTTTTTTCCAGATTTCAATGTTTGAAAAGGGAAAAGTACCAAAGATTGTCAATCTGAGGGAGATCAAAGATGACATGCAGACATTGTATATAAACACTGCAGCAGATAGTTTTGAGTTCAAGGCACATGTTGAAGAAGAAGGTATAGTTGAAGGCATCATCCGATATCATCCCTTCCTTTATGATAAAGAAACATACCCTGATGATCCATGTTTTCCATCAAGTAAGTGAAATGTTTTGCTGCTTGTCAGTCCATCATAGACAGTCCTACTACTAGTAAATATTTTAGTGAAATAAAAACTAGAACAATTTTAGGTTGAAGTGCAAATTATTACCTGATTAAGGTTGTGTCAGAACAGAAAAGTTTGCATTCTTTTGGATGAGCAGATCCTATGAGTAAATTGGTTGTTGTGGTAACTCATTCCTGTAAACTTGATCTTTGGCATAACACCATCTGATTTCAAATTATAAACTCTTATGGAATGTGCTCTAGGTGAAACTTGGCACTTTCCTGACTGCATCTTTGCTCCAACAAAGTAATAAAATATAAGCAATTAGATTCAAGAGATTCTAGTATTGAAATACTGCAAAGGACAACATGTAGACTGAAGTCTTTAATTTAAAATTTGTTTTACTCAGTTGTAGTGAGTTTTCAAATGCTAGGGGTTTTAAAATACTTTGTGCTTTTTTTGTTTTTACAAATCTTGAGTTAATTGGGACAAGATTTTATGACAGTAGGAGAAGATCATTTGAAACTAAGGAAAAACTAACACTCAAATTTGAAATTTTCAAATTTGGTAGATTTGCTAATATTTAACTTCCTTTTAGAATTTTTCTTTACCTTTATTAGTTTTTCTGCTTGGTATTTCTAAAACAGGAAAAAAACCCCTAATATTCTTTATAATGAGCTTCATATAATGTGCATTGCTACTGTGCTGAACTTAATAATAACAGTACTTCTTCATTAAGATTGCTATGGGTTTTGATATTATATTAGTTCTGTAAGGAAATGTATTCAAGGAGACTGTATTTTCTTTTTTTTTAATCAAGGATTAAATGATGATGATGATGACGACTGTTTTGTAGTAGAAAAAGGTGCCAGAGGAAAAAGGCCTATTTTTGAATGTTTTTGGAATGGAAGATTAATACCATACACAACTGTGGAAGAGTAAGTGGTCATCTGTTTGTACAGTCTCTTTCTGTAATGTAAGCCTCTCTTTATAGAAAAGGATATTAATGACTTTCTCCTTTTTAAGTTTTGACTGGTGTGCTCCTCCAAAGAAGAGAGGATTGGCACCAATTGAATGCTACAACAGAATTTCTGGGGCATTGTTTACCAATGATAAGTTCCAGGTCAGCACAAATAAACTCACTTTCATGGATCTGGAGCTGAAGCTAAAGGATAAGAATACTCTGTTCACGAGAATCTTCAATGGACAGGTAATCACTGCATTCTGTTAAGTGTTTCTTCTTGGTGAAGTTCAGTGCATGTAATACAGAAACCTTTGCTCACTGGTTATTTGTTCATGTCTCTCTGGTTTAGTGAGTAGTAAAGCTGAATCTTTAAATTGGAAAAATTAAGACTCAGTATTTTTCCTTTTATTTTCTTAAACAATTACTTCATTTAGTTGTTATATGATAGTTTCTGTGGAACGACCCTCTTCCTAGAGAAATATGGCTGCTGGGGAAAGCACTTTTTTTTACTTGAACTGTAGCTTTCCTGGTATTTTTTTAAGTTTTCAAGCTGAAGAATCTTTTTTTTCTGTGTGTCTTTGTTTCTGTTTCTTTGGTTTTTTTCTGTTTGTTCTTTTGTTCTTTTTTTTGTGTGTGTGTCTTTTTGGCTTTTGGCTTTTTTTGTTTGAGTACAGTATCTCTGTATTCTTACAATTGTTCAGGCTTCTGATGTGGTCAGATTCAAATTTTATTATACATTGTTAATATGTACTTACTTTGTAATCTCTTTTATAGGAGCAGCGAATGAAAATTGACAGAGAATTTGCTCTGTGGCTCAAAGATTGTCATGAAAAATACGACAAACAGATAAAATTCACAGTCTTTAAAGGAATAACTGTACGTACTGATATATCATCCAAAAGAATGCAGAGCCCATGGACGATGTATGCTGCAATAGAGTGGGATGGAAAAACATACAAAACTGGACAGCTGGTAAGTTAGTTGAACCCTATAAAAGGCAGGTACTGTGCATTTGATGCAGGAGTAATGTATTAATTGGTGTCTTCTGCTTACAGGTGAAAACTATTAAGACTCATCCAATATTCTATGGAAGCATTGAGAAATTTTACTTGTATGGGGACCATGATGGGGATATATTTGCCACTGGGGGAGAGGTTCAAATTGCTTTGGTAAGAACAAATACAGAAAGGATTCACACAGCTAGTGTGGACATTAAATCTTTAAACATAATCCCTTGTCTGACCTAATTAAATTACCTTTAAATAACAGTTGAAAATTACGTAATTCTTGACAATCAGCAGTCTAGAAATACTCAAATTTAGCTTTAATGTGAATATATTAAAATTATTCATTATGAACAGTCCATTTCATATACAAATCTTAGTAAATAAAAGTATCATAGTTAGCATCACTAGTATGTTGTGCATCCATTTGTAATTCTTGTGATTTCAGCAAATTTTAAAACAGTGTCTTGTGGTTTCACCAGGTAGTATATATTAGCATATTGCATTATGTCTGTGTTGATTTGTCTAGTCCCTTGATTGGGAAGTCTTTCTTGTCTGGCCATTTATAACTGCAGTGAATTTTTATTTCAGGAACCACAGGCATTGTATGCTGAAATGAAAATTATTCCAATCTCAAAACTTGACAGAACAGTGTCTGACAAAGTTGTTAAAAAATACATAGAGGATGAAATGGCAAGGTAAGCACTAAGTAGTAATTACATAATTGTGGAGTTCCTAATTACAGTTTTTGTATTTAATCAGGAATCAAACAAAGTTCAGTTTTATTCCCAAATGGGAAGGCAGTCAGCTGTTTCAGTAGAAACAAAAAGACTATATAAACCAAGAAGAAATAGCTTGGGATGTTTTTTCTTTCCCTACCACAAAAATAGCTTAATGTGTATTTAAATAAGGATAAATTGCTCTTTATTTTAACTTACTGAAAAATGTTCACCCTTTTTTTTATTTAATTAGACTTCCTGACAGATTATCAGTAACATGGCCTGAAGGAGATGAGTTGTTACCAAATGAAACAAGATTTGCTGGTACACCAATAGGTATATTTTTTTCTTCCAAATACTAAAACATTAAATGCCAATTTAAAATTACATTGTTCACCCTTGATAAAAGACAAACATACAGAAATCTCTGATCACTTTTAATCCACAACATATTTTAAGTCTGTCATTTTTCATTTGAAATTCAGGAGCGTTAAGAATAGAAATTTTAAATAAAAAAGGAGAAGCAATGCAAAAACTTCCAGGTACAAGCCACGGAGGTTCAAAGAAACTTCTTGTTGAACTCAAGGTTATTTTGCATTGTGAGTATTTAATGATATTTAATTGTATCTTTATTATCTTTAAAGTGCATAATAGATAACAAGGTATTTAATTGTATAATATATGTATATATATGAATACATATTAGAATTTTATAAATGGATGTGGTAGTTAGACAAAACTCCATCAGTGCCTGTAGCATTTCAGAGCCACTTTTCATGAAATGACAACTGCCTCAATGCCATATATTTAATGTCTTAATGCTGTATTTTGATTACATCTTCTGTCCCAAGTAAGGAGGGCCTATCAATTCCAGCCTGTCTACTTAACATGCATAAGAACATGGGTAAAATGGATAATGTTTCTGTAATTAGCATAGCAATTTACATGAGCTGCATAAAAGTAGGGATCAGACTTTTTTAGTATCTAACATAAATTCACTTCAGAATTTTTAAAAAATGAAGTTTCTTTTGATTTATTGTTTTGTGGTTTCCATTTTGTGGGTGCTTCACTTGATGTTCTCACATTACTTTGTTAAGAATTGCAGTCTGTCCAAGGCAGCTGAAATCACTCAAGTTTTGTTTCGAACACAGAATTAGACACTAAATTCTCTGAAAACTTCAATTCTGCACATGTCAAATGTATTTGAAATTTGTAGAAATATGAAATCTTATTTCTTTCCATACACCATAGGAAAATCCAATTCCTTTATCTGTTAGGAGTTGTAAAAATACCTTTCTGAAGCACTGAGGTTATTGTAGTGATACATGTCAAGGAAACCAAATGGAAATATCTTAGCTTGAGTTTAGCATACGTGTCATGAGGCTACACATGGTGTTTTAATGGCACTCATTTATGGGAGCTGGCTGCTGTGCATGACCATTGTCCAGCATAGTGTGCTGAGGTATAAAGAGGCTGGAATTGAACAAAAGGTGTTCATTGAATATAGATTATCAAATTGTATCCTATCAGCATGCATGACAAACCAGTGTTTTGCAACACTTAATAAGGTATGGCATCTTTATGTCGGGAAGTATGGACTTGAGAGAGACCTGGTGTTTCTATTGTTCTGTTTTGTCAGGGCTGTTCCTAGGATCACTGAAAAGTCTGCCTTCAGACTTTTCATGTCTCCTGACCCCATTCATTGATGGAAATCTGTACTTTTAACTGTTTCTACTGCTTCCTGTGTTAGCTTTTTTCTCTACTCAGTTGAATAATCAGTAGTATAATCATCGTGTTCTTCACCAGAGCAATGAATAAGTCCTATAAGTGATGATTTGGGCATGGCATACCTGTCAAACTCAAACCCCTAATTGTATAAATGAGAGAAATGTGGTTACACCCATACAAAAGCCAGGAGCAAATATAATGTACGAAAAGTTTCTCTTCTCTTTTGAAGAGTGGAATACTTGATGGGCTGTACTGTGGACTATCAAGAGACCTGAGCGATGAAAAACCTGATCTGTTACTGGGGAGTCTTACTATACAAGCTTCGATTCAAAATTAGGGTTTGAATTAGGATTAAGAGAATGATAAAGTCCAGATGACAGCTCTTACTTTGTTATGTATGCCATTTGGTGCAAGAACAGGGTCTTGAAACAGTTTTGCTTGGCTATAAAACAATTTGTATTTCTACTGCATTTCTTTTTGTTCTGTGTAGTCTTATTACAGTCACATTCTATATTCTGAAGTGTGTTTTGGGGAAAAAAAAAAGTATTAATGCCTCTTGACACTTCCAACAATGAATCTTACTTCTGTATTTATCTTAGGTTATAGAATGAGTCGCTAAAACGGCCTCAGAGTTTCAGTGTGTTCTATCTTTTTATGTGCCTTAATTCTGCAGTGGTTTATAAAGACAGATAAAACAATTTGGAGCGAACCAAGAATGTTCTTTTTTTTTCAGTTATATTTTCTATCAACTGCACATTTTTTCATTGCTCCCATTTAAGCAATTTTGTGGTCATTTGTCAGGTTGATCCATTGCACTCCAGGACTGCAGAGTGCTCATACTTAACAGGGAACATACAACAAAAGACCTAATAAAATTCAGCTTTACAAACCTGCTACTTGCAGTGCAATGTGCCTGAGGCTAGCAAGTTTTCATTAAAATGGGATTAGACAGGGAACTTATTTTTTTTAGCTGTGATCAATGTATTTAGTTGTAAAGCTGAATTGATATGTATTAGATCCAGAAGTGATAGTAATACTTAATAGTAAGTGATACTGATGCTTGAAAAAGTTAAGAATTATGGTGTAAAATTTAAATACATGTAGCTTAGTGTTTGTTTTGCAGCACCTACTGAGAATAAAGAAATAATTTCCCATATCAGTCAGCATGGAGGCAAGTGGCCATACTGGTTTAAAAAAATGGGTAAGTTTGCATACTCAATATCTTCAGTTTATTTATCATATGTTTTCCTTTCTAATTGTACTTTTATATCTGTTTAGAAAATCTTCAGAAACTTGGTAACTACTCCTTGAAACTGCAAGTAGTATTGAATGAAAGTAATGCAGACACTTATGCAGGAAGGCCTCTGCCATCTAAAGTATTTAAATTTACTATTGTAGGTAAGAATTCCAATGTTTTTTCCTACTTTTAGTGTTTCTATTTGATTCATAGTATATAAAAATTTGTCATGTTCTAGTTGAGAGGTGGTTTTCAGCACTGAAAACTAGCATTTGCATGTCAAATTTGAAGCATTTCCAGGAAAAAAAATTTTTTGTAGTAGGTTTTGATCTCGCATGTAATGTGTTGGCTCTGCGGCAGGCAGTTTGGCATAAAAAATAAAGTTTTGATGGAATCTAAAGCTCCCTGATGTGAACTTTCCCAAATGTACTTAAAAAAATAAACTTCATTAGAATCACGCTTTTTCCTCATGCCATTGACATATTCTTTCATAAAACTAGTATTCATTAGGCCAACTTTCATGCGTAAACCACAGAAACTCATTAAAAAACAGGTTATACATTTAAAATAAGCATGTTGAGATTGAAGTCTTTTTTTTAATGAATTAAGGAAGAATCCTATGCAAAACTAAATTCTCATTTGGTTGCAATGGATATGTCTCTTTGGATTAATGATCATAAAATACTTACTACAGTGCTTACTAGAATACTCACTTCAGAAAGGATCGGCGTTAAAGGAGAGATGGTGGGCTAACCCTGGTGTGTTTGGACTTCCTGGAGCCTGATGATGGTGACAATTAATGTTGAGTGTTTGTGGCTAAGAGAGCATGGAAGGCCAACAAGACAGATACTGTGGTGGAAGTCTGTTATAGACTACACAGCCAGGATGCAGAGGCAGATTAAATATATAAACAGCTGGGAGAAGTGTCACAATCACTAGTCCTTGTTCTTGTGGGAGACTTCACCTTACCAGATGTCTACTGGAAATATAACACAGCAGAGAGAAAGTGGTCTAGGAGATTCCTGGAGTGTGTTGAAGAGAACTTGCTGACACAACTGGTGAGGGAGCCAGCTAGGGAGGGAGTCCCATCTCCTTTGTGACTTTCTCTTTGTGAACAGAGAAGGACCTGGTGGGTGGCCAGAGGCTGTCTTGAGCACATTGATCACGAAATGAGCATTTAGCATGTTTACTGTTCCTGATGTAAGGAGAAGATTTAGCAGAACTGCCACCTTGGAATTCCAGAGGGCAGAATTTGGCCTGTTTAGGTGAGTGGTTGACAGAGTCCCTTGGAAGGTAGTTCTGAAGGCTAGAGGAATCCAGAAAGCCTGGAAGAAGAGGAGCAAAAAGGAAACTCACAACCTGGATTTCGGGAGAAGACACTGGCCTCTTCAAAGATCTGCCTGGTAGAGTTCTATGGAAAGAGGCCCTGGACAGACTGGAGGCCCAGGCGAGTTTATTAATATTCACAGGTCACCTCCAAGCTCAAGTCTGGTTCGTCCCAATGAATAGGAAGTCAGACAAAAATTCCTGGAGGCCTGCATGGATGAATAAGGAGCTACTGGCAAAACTCAATACAAAGAAATATACAGAAGGTGGAAATGGGAACAGGTAACCAGGGAGGAATACAGAGACACTATCCAAGCATGCAGGGATGGGGTTAGGAAAACAAAAGTCCAGTTGGAATTGAAAATGGAATCACTAGGAAGTTATATCAAAGTCAGGAAGATAGGCTTCTTTAAATACATAGATGACAAAAGGATGGCTGAAATAAACATGGGCCCACTGTTGAATGAGGCAGGGAACACAGGATGTGGAAAAGGCTGAGATACTGAAATCGTCTGCCTTAGTATTTACTAGTAAGACAGACCTCAGGAATCCCAGACCCCAAAGACTGGTGGGAGGTCTGGGACAAGGAAGATACACCCTTGGTGAAAGATGATCAGGCCAGGGAATACCTAAGCAGACTGGTGATATGTAAGTCCATGGGCCATGATGAGATGCACTCATGAGCCAGAGAGAGCTGGCTGATATCCTTATGAGGCCCCTCACACTAATTGAATAATTTTGGCAATTGAGATAACTGCCTGATGTTTTGATGAAAGCATCACTCCCATCTACAGAAAGCAGGAGGAGAACACAGAGCTACAGGCCAGTCAACTTCATCTCAATTCTTGGGAAGGTGATGGAGCAGCTAATACTGAAAACCGTTTCCAGGTATGTGAAGGACAAGAAGATCATCAGGAGTACTTAGCATGGATTCACCTTCTATGATGAAAGGACTAGCTTAGTAGATGTTGTCTACCTAGACTTCAGCAGGGTTGTCATCAGTAAGATCCCTTAAGATCGTCATAGAGAAGTTCATGAAGTTTGGACTAGATGAACAGATTGAGGTGAATTAATGAACAGCTGAGCCCAGAGGGTAGTGATCTGCGGCTCTGAGTCTAGTTGGAGGGCAGCAAGTAGGGGTTACCCCAGGGATCAATACAAGGTTTGATCCTGCTCAATGTCTTCATTAATGATCTGGATAACAAGACAGAATGTACCTTCAGCAATAACACAAAACTGGGAAGAGTGGCTGATAGACCTGAGAGTTTACCACCATCCAGAGGGACCTCAACAGGCTGCAGAAACTGGCTGTCTGGAACTTTATGAAATTCATCATGAAGGGCAAAGTCCTGCACCTGCAGAAGGACAACCCCCAGCCTACCACCCAAGTATCTGGAAAGCAGCTTTGCAGGAAAGGACATGGAAGTCCTAGTGGGCAGCAGGTGAACAGAAACCAACAATGTGCCCTCACAGCAACGAGCAGCAACAACCTCTTGGGCTGATTAGAAGCAGGTCAAGGGAGTTGATCGTTTCTCTCCACTCAGAATTGGTGAGGCTAGCTGGAGTACTGTGCCCAGAACTGGACACATTATGTTACAACACAGAGACATGGACATACTGGAGAGGGACCAGCACAGGCCCATGAAGATGATGAAGGGACTGGAGGGTGCTGAGGCAGTGAAACAGTTTTCCCAGAGAAGTTGTGGTTGCCCCATCCCTGGAAGTGTTCAAGGCCAGGTAGGATGGGGCTCTGAGCAACCTTGTCTAGTGGGAGACGTCCCTGTCCATGGCAAGGGGGTTAAGAACTTTGAGATTTATGGTCCTTTCCAAGTCAAACCATTCTATGATTCCATGATCTCTTCCATGAAGAAAGTCTGGGGGAATAGTGTCTGCTCTGCCTGGAGAACACTCATGGGGATCTTACCAATGTCTATAAACAACTGAAGGGAATGTAAAGAAGGTGAAGCCAGGGTCTTTCCAGTGGTGCTTAGCGACAGGACCAGAACCAATGGGCACACACTGAAACACAGGCGGTTCTCTCCAAACATCTGGAAACAGGTTTTTTTCACTATCAAGGTGACAGGGTGCTGGCACAAGTTGCCCAAGAAGTTGTGGAGTTTCCTTTCTTGGTAATACCAAAAGTTGTCTAAACATGTTCCTAGGCAACTGACTCTAGGTGGTCCCACTTGAGCCGGGGACATTGGATAAGATGACCTGCAGAAAACCCTTCTGACCTTGACTATTCTGTGAACTTTATCTACAAGGGGGTCAGGAAGAGGGAAGGAAAAAAATGCTAATTTCTTTGCATTTAATATTAAAATGGACGTTTTTGTCACAATTTTGGGAGGTACAGCTAACATCTGTTTTTAGAAGATCAAGGGGGAAAAAAAAAATCAGTGTTTTCTGTAGCCTCCTATTTCTTCCACAAAATGAGAGGCTTTGAATGCAAATTCTTGAGGCAAAAAAGAGTTCTTTGTATGTAGCATATTCTTCTAAAAGTTTCTGCTTATTGGCAGAGTAGAAAGAGACATTCTTGTATGATAGTAAAGGAAAAAAAATGTTTGGCATTACTTGAAAAGGGAAGTTATTTAAACATATGTCTGAAAACATGCCATTGAAGGCTCAAGCTATTTCTATGAACTTGCAAGTAACAAAAAGAAAAAAAAATCTTGTTCTCTGAACAAAAATGAACCTTGTCTCCTCTTTTATCTCTTCATCAAAGTGAAAAGATAATCTTACTACTTCCCCTAGTATGGCAGCATTCAGTTAAAGATGCCTTCAGCTATAAGAACTGAAATGAACAAATCTCATTGGAAAGGAGTAAAAATTTGAAAAATCTATTTGGCTAACAGGATGGTACTTTTAACACATGGGATACCAAAATCAACTTTAGCTATCTATTGCTGCTTTTTGTATTTATTTAGAAGATAATTCAACATTTTTAACATTGTCAGTTTTTAAAGGTAAATATTTCAAGTCTTTATTTTTGCAGTTTGTTGTATTTTCTCAGAGGCAGCCAGCCGTAAAGCTTCATGCTTGTTATTCCGAAATACTGACATTTGTGTTACCATTTATGATGTAGATTCCAAAAATCCAGAAAAGAACAGTCTAAACTGAAAAAGCATTTTTGGCTGAAAAACAAATTATTCTGTTTCTCTAACAGCAGGTTTTCACTGAGTGTTTATACTTGTTCTTGATAAGCTAAAAAATCACCTTTAGCTTGATAAGCTAAAGAATCAAATTCTGATTAAAACTGAGCTTCCTAAGTCAATCTGCAAGGTTTGTAGTTTTAGTTCAGACATTCTTTTGGTAGTTACTCACTTAATATTGCAGAAGTTACTCTACTGTTACTTTCTCAAATCATTTTACAGTTTTATCATTCACTTATAATGATAAATAAAGTTGTAGACGCTGTAAGGTTGAGGTCTTTCTCTTGTTACAAACAGTAACTAATTTTGGCCAATAAAAGGTATCTATCATCTTTTGTGCAAAGGAAGCTGCCTGAAAATGGACACCTCTAGGTTTTATAAATAGTTGTTAATTTGAGTTCAGAATTGTCTGGTAGGATATTAATTTACCATTTAGCACAGCATGCATTGCTTCTTTTTTCAAAGGCCACTTGGTCAAGACATTTTGTTTCCACGATGTATGGTTCTTGATTTACATGCTCCACTTGATACACACTCCACTTGTTACCGCTGGTTGGTCTTGTTGGTTAGTGCCTAGTTGGAGAGAGTCTAACGGGGCCAGATTTCACAGGAAAGATACACTCACATTTCTTTTTCTAATACTAGTCATTGCATATCTTTATCTCTCAAATTTGGGGCAGTTGTAGTACAAAAAATGTTCTGTTGCATGAATGATTTATTTTACCAGAATTAAAGCACTTAAATATTTAGGAAAAGCTGTCCACACTGAACTTGTTCACTTTTCGGGTGCTGTATTGGTGTTTTGAATACTTTGGGACTGTTGACTATCCTGTTACACTAAAATAAAAACAATAGTTAAAACATAACAGCAGGAGACTACAGCATAAGAAATGTAAGTCAAAAAAAAAGAACATCAGCATGACTTTGGTTATAACAGTATTCTGAACAGCCTGTTTACTTTACATCTGAAATCCACTTCACTTAATTGCAGCCTTAATCAAGAAAAAGCCAAGGAGCTCACATAATTCTTTCTAAAAGTGTATTCTTCTTTTCTCTTAGAGGGCAAACCAGAGAAATTTTTGGTGGGTCTCTTGGAGCTTCCTTTTCGAATTGGAGTACCTTTTAGTATTCCTTTGGAATTGCAGGATGAATTTGGTCATGCAACACACTTGACAAATCGCATTAGACCAATTCTGGAAGCCAGGTAATTCAGCCATCTTTTTTTTTTTTTGCTCTTTCTTCATGTGACAATAATATAATAATACTTTAGGGTTTATCTGAATGATATACTGTAAATTTCTCACATAAATTAACTGATATTTTTGCTTTTATTTTCATAAGAATATCTGAAAGTGTCTTGTCTATTAAAACACTGTGTTTGTTTTTAAACTGATTCACTTGTGTTTTCTGTATATTTTTCTAGTGGATTAACATTGAAGCATGAAGACATACCTGTGGCAGCAAAGTGTGTCATTAAGGGTGTTACTGCTAAAGGCTGTGTAAATAGTTGCCAGGGCAAGGTAGGCTAATAAATTTAAACTTGAAGTAACATATTAAAAAAAAAGACACAGAGAAAATAATTTTTGTGTAAAATGAATTGTCACATAGTGTTAGCTTAAGTTTGGTCTACACTAATGACTACAGATATTTCTTGGGATATTTTCAGATTATCTCTTAGAGCTCTACTTGGAGCAATTTGTATTTCCCATACCTGCACTCTTTTCAGCTGATGGGACTGGAGCTGGAAGGGCTGAGCAACACGTGGATGTGTGGTAGAGTGTACCCAGCACACCAAATAGCTGTCATGGTTTGTGCTGGTGCTGAGATTGGTTTAAGCCAAATCATCCTGGTGACTTCTGCGCTGGAAGATGATAGGGAGCTAAAGAAGATGAAATCTTGCATTCTTAGTTGAGATGCTGAGTAGTAATAGCTAATATGCAGGGTGTCTGCTCAAGCTTCTTTAAATGTTTCCACTATTCTGGTTGCACTTACGCAGTGAATATGTTATCCAAATCCAGCTTGTTACTGATGGATTCTCAGCACCTGGTCAAGCTTCTGCTTCACCGTAAAACCTAAAACACGCATGCTAAAAAGATTTTTTTATAAAACAGGTCTTAATACTTTTGATGAATATAGATCTACAGATTTTGAAAAATAATTTTTAAATTATTTATAAGGCATATTGACAGTATTTTAGCCAGGTCCCTATCCTTTCGTTTAGTCTCATAGTCTAGCATGGTAAAGCTAAGGAGATGAGGTACCCCATTATACTGTTGATATTGTTACTTAGCAAATAGCAAATAATGTTGCTGGTGGAAAGATGCATAAAGAGGAGAAAGAGCATATACCTGCTTACTGAAAATTAAAGATTTAGCATAGTAAATTTTGTAGGCAAAGTTCAGAATTTAAGGTGAAGGGCAAGAACAATGACATAAAATGGAGTGGATTATGAGAAATAAAGTGTATAGGAGCAAATGTGCCAGACTTTAGCAAGAGATAAATTTGGTGAGGGGCAAGACCAAGAATCATATAGGGAACTTGCAGTACAGAAATAATATTGTACCGTAATAATTAAAAAAGAAAGGGTTTTACTTTCTTCTTACTATTTTTCATTCTCTGATTTTAATGTGAAAATTGGTTTTAGTGATGCAGTTTATAGCAGCTATTTTTCTTACATCATTAATCAAAGATGAGATGGACGGTGGTAGTGGTGCCTTGCTAAGGAATAACAAACACAGGACTTGCAGACCCTTTCTTTAAAACTTCTTTTTTTTAACTGCTATATTTTTCCCCATTAAAACAGCCTCTAAGCAGGAAACCAAAAGTTACGATAACTGCTTTTTCATAGTTTCAGAATCATGTAGTTTAACATACAAATCCTGAATTGAACATGTCTAGTTATAATAAGAAAAGACAGGTTTCAGTACAGGGGGAAAAAAATCTTTATTTTTTGTAGCACTGCAGGACAGTTTCTAGGGACTTCTGAAATTAACATATATACAAATTGACATGGTTATGTGAGACTATTATATGCTTTTGTTTAAGGTTAATAATTAAAATATTCTCTTCATTAGAACTTTAATCTGAAGATTACTCTTCCTGGTTTGAAAGAAGATACACAAGTCATTAAAATAAGATTGCAGCCTGGTAAGTATCCTTAAAATATTTAGTGAAATTCTGTTAAATTTTATTCTGACATTGTTAATGAAAGCTTCTCCCAAGAAAGTAGAATGTTTAGTGCGGCATAAAAAGGGATCCAGGTGATGACTAGAAAGGAAATAAAGCCAAGAGCGTGTCATTCTTGGCAGGAATATCATTGTACTCACAGCCCAATCTTATCTACTATTCTAGAGGCTGGAAGTCTTGTCTGCTTCTTTGAGACACATTTTTCTCTTTTAATTACTTTAAATCTTTTTCTAATCTGGCACCATTGAATGAATTAATTTCTTATCTTCTTGTTTTTCTTTAGCATTAGGACTTTTAACCTGTACTAATCTGCATTGACCTGTTCTCTCTGCAGAAAACATCTTATGAATGAATAAGTGCTCATTCAGTTTCTTACCCCAGCAAAGGGGGATGTTTTGACAATTGAATTGTGTCTGAAATTTTAATGTTACTTGTTGAATTTATCATAATGCAGGACAGGAACATACAGGTCTGTAAGGACACTGCCCTTACCAGAATTTTATGTTTTGTGGATGTCTTGATTCAGAGGATTTCCCTTATATGAGATCTGTTATCCCTTGCTACCTGGGTTTTTCTGGATTTGGGATATAAAGGACAATATGAAAGATAAGTTTTGGCCTCCCAGGTTACCAAACTTCAGGCTTGCCCATCTCATTTTGCAGAGATACTGTCTTCTACTTTGTAAGACCAACAATGCACAGTTTAGTCCATTGTTCTTTATCTTTTGAGGAGTTAAGGGTTTAATGTAGAAAACAGTGAAATGACTGGACTTGAGACAGACTGTGTTGTGTGTTGCTGTTATTTACCTTGGACTGAAGGAAGCTTTGTGCTTCATTTTGCTTTTGACAATGTAGAGATGCTTCACTGCCTCTTTCTTCTTACTTGAGTTATATCCTTGGCTTTGTAAGCTGTTTTTTGAGGAAGGAATAATAAAAGCTATTTCAGTCTCATTCTTCAGCCAGTGAATTTGAAATAAAAGTTTTGATAAATCATGCATAAAGGATGCTCCTGAAAATTTGCCATCTTTGTTCCTTCAGAGCCTGTCTTTTACTAGTAATCTATTACTTTCTTCTCTTTTTAAAAACTGACAAAATAATTATGTGTTCCAGGAGATAGACTTATTTGAATAGCTTCGCTTTATTATCTTAAGTAATGACAACAAAATTTTCTTTTGCATTTCTTTGCATGCAGATTGTAGCTGTGATAGCTTTGGCAATTAGATATCTCAACATTAATATTTTTGGGTTTATCATGTCACAAGAAAGCTTAAAGTTTTTTTTTTTTATGAATGTGAATCCATATAGTATGTGAACAGAACTATATCATGTGTTTACACCTTGTATATTCTGAATTTCATCGTGTTTGTCTAAGTGTTCTCTACTAAAATAATTCAAAAGGTTGGCACATGGTATGTATTGAATGACAGAAAGTGTCTAGAACTTTTCAGTACAAACCAATATATATACCTGAATTGTTTGAAATGGTTTTTACCACAGATATCTTGGTAGCTTCTCTTTTAAAACTCTGAGATAGCAAAAACTGAAATTCAGTGTCTCACAAGTTGTTCAGAATATAACTGTTGTTCTGCAATTGTGCATTTTTTACAGGCCCTCCTCGTCAATTGAAAGTAAAGCCAGATTCAGAAATTCTAAAGATTGAAAATGGGACAGCTTTTCCCTTTCAGGTTGAAGTACTGGATGAATCAGGAAATATAACAGTGCAGCCAGAGTTGATTGTTCATTGTAAGGTAAACTGCATTTCGTAGTGTGCCATAAGGATTTTGATTCTTGCTTTTTAAAGGGCTGGAAAAATAATCTGTTTTGGAATCTATGTAAAATTCAATATCTTTAGCAATGCTTTTGAAGTTTCTAAAGCTTACTAGCCATAACTGTGACTCCCTTACCTCTTATCTATTATGTGCCATTCAGTAAATTTTAGAATCAGTGCAACCTGGCCTTAGAAATGGAAGAGAAAATTGTGCAAGGATGTATAGTTTCAATTTTAAGGTATTTTAGGCCATATTTATCATATTCAATGCTAAAACTTATTCAGAAAAATAACTTCAGAAAGTTTACTTTTGGTATTTTTTCAGTTGAAAATTCAAGTCTAGTGCCTAAAAATAATATTAGATAAGACTATTATCATAAGCACCAATATAAGCTCAGAAGGGAATTGCTCTGACTTCAGGAAGTAAAAAAACTTACCCTTTTGGCCCTCTTTTTTTGACTCAAGAAAGTGACTTTCCCAATTCTAGTGAAATCCAGCAAGGATATATAAAAATGTTTTCACACTGCAAAATAGGCTGCATTCCATTTGCACTTTATATGTGTACAGGCTCTTCCTGTAGAGTGGGTCTGCAGTGGTATGATGACATGTTGAACATGATGTTTAAATTCCTTTACTGTGTGATGTTTAATAAATTAATGAAAAGGAAGTTTACTTCACAAGTTAATTTAATTTATTGCATAATGGCAGAAGAGTCTAATTATTGTGTGTTATTGAAGCAAGTGAATAGATAGTATATTTTATTTCTATAACTTACTCCTTTCTCCCAAACATCTCTTATTACCTGCAGAAAAATACAGGTGTTGGTCTTACAGTTGTTGGAGAACTGAAATGTATTAATTTTTTCTGTATACAATTATATATATATTTGGACTTTTGCAAATAATCATTCCTGAAATAATCATGGTAGTTCTGTAAAAGAAACTTGATATTTAATCTTACATTTTAAATAGTTTTTAGGTGCTTCAGACCTTCCTGTGTATTCTGTGGACTGCAGTAATGGAGGAACAAACATTTTAACTGGTCCAGTTATACATGTACAGAATATCAAGAAAGACCAGATACTGAAAGCAAGGTTTGAAGTACTTGTAAGTATTGGTTGGAATGTTTGGATTAACAGAAGATGGAAAAGTTTATTGTACTGTCTTGCCAGTATTTTTTATGAATAAGCTTAGCTCCCCCAGAGTTACTGGTTTAGGTATCATAAACATCATAATCAGGTGGCTATGCTTTTTTATCACTAGAAAATCATAAAAAGGCAGAGCTTTTTTCCTATTTTTCATCACTTCTTATTCTATTTGTTAAATCTCTGAGGTGTTTCAGAAATATGCATATTTTCTGGGATTTTTCTTCCCCTTTTTAATTCCTGCATTGTTTTCACAAATTGCCCTCATTACATAAACATTTATTGTAGGAATAGGTATAACAATCAATAGTTTTTTGTAGCGTTTCAGTTTCAAAGCTCACGAAGTGTGAATTTTTTTAAATGCTATTGAACATTCCAGTTCTCTGGTAGTCAGGAGAGTCACACTGCTGGAGAGAATAAGACCCATGTGCATTTTGCGCTGTAAAAATGTGTGAATAAATACTGATATGGCAAGATGAAAAATCTAAACAGCATCAATTTTAGTATCTGTTAAAAGTTGTAAGTATATTGGCATATCTTTTTAATTTACTTTTGACAAGTCAGGCTGATTTCATGTTTGGACACCTGGTCATACCTGGTAATCCTGAATAGAGCCATAGGCTATTATGGCATTATGTGTATGCATGTCTAAATTTAATATCTTAATTATATGTCTTTTTTTTTTTCACCCATGAATAGAATTGCAAAGATGTGCCACCAGTGGAAAAGATTATAAAACTTCTTCCTAGCAGTCATGTTGCAAGACTACAGGTCTTAAGTATGAACGGACAAAAAGCTCTTCAGATTAAACATCAGGATGAAATCAGTTGTGTTGCTGGCCAAGTCATGAATAAACTTATATTTCAGATGTATGATGAAGCAGAAAGGGAAATACCCATAACTGCAGCTGCTGCAGAAAAAATCAAGGCAAGTACTTTTGAGTAAACAGCAGTATAATATGGGGGACAGACACAGATCCCTAAATATCAGACTATGAAATAATATTCCTCAAAACTGTATTAATAAACATGGAAACTTAATTCTCCTCCTAATTATTTTTTAAAAATATTTTTATTAATTAAACGTGAAGTAATGCTTTAGGGTAATATTGTGAAAAACAGGTTAGTATTTCTAGTGCTTCTCCTAAACACATAAAATAATTATGATGTAGTAATGATTCCTCAGATCTAGGGCCTTCGCAACATTTAGGAACTTTGAGTAGGCATGTTCCTCATGAAGGCTTGCACGCCTGTCTTATCCCATTGTCAGTGTACTTGTGTGGAGCCTAAGACAAACATAGAAATTCACCAAATATATCACACTTTTATCTTTCCTAACTAAAGTTCAGTGAGGAAACCTAATGTATGTTTTGATCTGCTTGGGGTTTTTTTCAAGTAATTGACTGTATTTCAGCAGATAGCATTGGTAACTGCTGGGAAATGACCAGGCTTTCCATTGAAAGCTGCTATTGCCTGTATGTTATATCAGCATATTTAGAATGACTACAAGATGTATTATGTACTAGTCATTTATAATTTAGCTTTTGATTAACTTGTAAAATATTAATTTTAGGTTAACTGGACACCTAAAATTGACAGAGAGCTGTTGATGCAGGGATTATTACCTGATGTAAAAGTACCGACTTCAGTAAAAGATGTACGTTACTGTCTAATTACTTACCTTGATGAGCATGTGTCTTTGGAGAGTGCATTCACAGTCAGGTTTGTTCATTTGATACATTTCTTTATTAATTATATTATTGGCATAGCATTGTAGGTCTCATTACTTTGGGGTAAAACAGAAGTCTTTCTACAGAAGCTGAAATAATGAAAGCAGTTGGCAAATTAACAGGAGAATGTAAGCTTGGGAAGTGGGAAGGGTTTGTATAAATTTATTACATGTGAGAACATTACCTATGTGAAAGACTCCATTGTGATTACTGGCTTGCATCCAGCCCTGTAATCACTTGTGTAAGTATACAAACACTGAAGAAGATTATTGATGTTCTTGTAAACTTGCAGCAAACATTAGCTCACAGAATAACTAGTTTTACTGAAGAGTTAGGTGACTGGGGACTGAGGAGAAAGAAATATCACTGCCAAGTTAGTTCTCATCTGGTTTCTCAGTCAAAACTGATAGGCTGTAAATTAAATGTTACCTGTTTATCACTCTTAGTGAATTTAAGACTTATATCTTAAAAAGTTTATTAAGAGCAATCTGATTCTAAATTACTTCGGTGTATTTCATGTGATTTTAATAGGTTAAAATTACCTAATTAATTCACCGCACTCTGATGCCAGGGATAAATTTGCAGCAATTAGTCATTTCACAGATCTACAGTAGGAAAATAAAATACATTATGTGACCAAGCATTAAGATTCTTTAAGATATTTATCATGCCTGCTGTTATATTTACCTTGATGAGAGAAATAAGTCGATTTTCATGTGCTCAGACCAGTTCCTGATGAACCTAAACACATTAAATGTAAACTAAAAGGCTCAAACACACTGCAGATGGGTGAAGAACTGCAGAGTGAAATCGGTAAGTGTTTGCATATTCTTCATTTTCTTCTAAGATATATTTCTTTTTCTTGGCAATTTGTTAAGACTGGTATATATATACAGATGTCATCAAGAGTAAATTACCTTCAACTACTTTAATATAAAATACAGGCTTACATTCTCATTCACAGAAAGATGATCAGACTACTGAATTGCCATTTTACAATTCTGGAGTTACTCTCTGATAGAATTTGCCTCTTACTTTGTACATCAGGACATTCATTACGCTTAGTTCAAATTGTTCATAATTTTTTGTATAGTTCATGTATTCTGAAATCTGAAAGGCCATGACAGCATTCAGACTATTGCTAAGGCACGGACTTCAAGGTGACACATTTTAAGGTTAACTTCAGCCTAAGAGGAAGGCATGTTAGGGATCAGTCTTCTCATTCTCCTTTGGTTTCTGTATGCAGTTGTCACATGACATAGGAAGAAATTAAAAATTCTTGTACTATTTTGGGACATTAAAAGCTTGTGTGTGAATGAAGAAGGCGCATAGAACAAACTAAGAGGTTGAAAAACAGCTTTCAATTTTAAGATTTTTTTTTCTTTTAACTTTTTGGTAAGAAATAATCTTTTTATTCAAAAAAGTGGGAAGCACAAATATGGGGTATTGCTAACTATGTAGATACATTTGGTTTATATCCACAAGACTGGGGGTTCTTATTAATGTATATAAAAACTTGAAGTGAGTTGGAGCCAGGCTTTTTCTAGGTGTGTTCAGAGACAGTAAATAGAGGCAGTGGGCACCAAGTGAAACACGAGATGTGCCCCCTAAACATCAGGAAACACTTTTCCACTGTGAGGGTGACTGAGCACTGGCACAGATTGCCCAGAGTTGGTGGAGTCTCCCTCCTTGGAGATACTTATAAGCTGCCTGTCTGCAACTGGCTCAAGGTTGCCTTATTGAGCAGGGGGTTTGAACCAGGTGACATCCAGAAATACCTTCCAACCTCAGCCTGTGTGTGATTTAGTGACAGTTATTTAAATTTTCTCTATATTGTGTCTATGTTGTGAACATTTATATACCATATGTTGTATAATGTTTCATTAAAGCAGCTTCTGAGCTAATCATCTTAATAATCGTTTCAATCATCATTTTTTTTAACAGATGTAATGATTACAGATCAGTTTGGAAATCAGGTTCAGACAGTGACATCTGCATGTGTAAATTCCCTAGGAGTTTCTGGGCCTGGACTTGATAAATCAAATTTGAAAGTAACTTGGCAGGTATTTATAAGATGTCATATAGTTTATTTCTTTGTGGCATTTGTGTGGTAATTGTCTTAATTCTGTTACACAGAATTGAACCAAAATTGTGGAAAGGGAGTCAAATTACACACTGGTTGGTCGCTTGTAGCATTAGAGTTGTATCATCATGCTCTAAGGAGCACAGCTGCATCTGTTAAAAACCTGCTGCAGCTATACAATATGGAGGCCAGTTCACTTGGTGCTTGAGTCAGGTTTGCTTTGTTTCTAGTTAATTTTTCTATGTTTTCTTCTATCTTGCTTTTAGTCTTTTCTTCTCTATTTTTTTATGTTGGTGCATTTGATTTTAAGATCTTCTGAAGAACCTTGTAGAACGGACTAGTACGTATACCTTTTAAAATATGCTGGATATAACCTGAAAAACATGTTTCTGAGAAATTCTTGAGTTTGAAATGGGTCACTTCTTACTCATGAAGATCATTGAAATTTAACACAAGGAATAAAACTTGTAGTTTAATTTTTAGTCCACTGGTGCACTGTGTCACAGTAAAAACACCATGTAGTATTTATAGCATAAATTCTAAATGCTATATTGAAAAAATACTAATAAATTTTACTTTATTTGTTTTTGATAAAATCTTCTCTTTGTTTCTCAATAGGAAAGTACTCAAACAATGAAAGTAAAAGGTATTCGATATAAACCCTGTTTACTCGGAAGCAAAGAATTGTGCTTCGCTTGGCGTGAATTTTCTGACTTTATCAGAGTGAATTTAGTAGCAGGATCCCCAGCTAAATTGCAGTTTGTGGATTGGCCAGAGTTAGGAAAGGTAAGTTGAACCGTTTTGGTTTGGAAAAAAGCAACATGATCTCTAGTCAGGTATTTTAATTCCATTTTTCGTGCAATAGCTAATTATGTTAGGCTTTTAAAAGTAAACTTATTTTGGAGTAATCTAACTCATATGTGTATGTTTACAACCTTAAATATTTTAAACTTTATTCTGCCCCATTTGCCTTTCTACAGATGGTGTAACTTTTCTTTGGTGCAGTAATTTTACTGTGGGCTGGATCCTGACACCCATCTTTCACTGCTGTTTTCCAAAGATACAATCCTGAGTAGTAGTAATGGCTGGCAGCTCATCTCTCCATCTCTTACAGGGGTTTTCTGATGTTCAGGATGTAGGATGGCAGTCCCAGGTTTACTTCAGTTTACAAGTGTTTACTGTCAGAAAGTAAACCCTTACAGAGAACGGAGTACAGGACTTAGAGGAAATGGCTGGAGATTTTTGGTTCTGTACATGTATTTGTCTTGGGTTTTTAAAATTATTTTTCAATGTTTACTTTGGCTATTCTAATAATAGTGCTTAACTTGTTGCAGAAACCAGAACAGAAAATGGAAAGTAGAGAAAAGATAATTGTATCTCTGAATAGAGGACAGGAATCAAGATCGGTGTTTTGGGAAAATGGAGAAGGAAGTTACTGAAGAAAATGAAACAAAAGGTTCAGGGAGTTGCATAACTATTTTTGTTCTCTGGGCAGCTGTTTAAGTATATCAGAAAATAAAAGTTTTAGGCCATAGCTTTTCCTACAACAAGGATGTTGATAAGGCCCTTCAGAATCCTTTAGTCACATCAATATGAGTAACCCATGCCATTTAATTCAAGTAGTAAACAAACTCTAGAAATACATTCCTGCATACCATTCAGTTGTGGTCTAGCTGTTCTGGGAGACAAATAGGATGGAGAAGAGGTGGACAAAGTTGCTCTGAGGATTCCTGAATTGCCTTGAATAATGTCCAAGATACGTAGAATTGAATAGTATCATGCATTTGTGTCTCTTCCAGCCTGTTGCAGTGATTAATGGTAGAGAATTGCAGAGGCCCCTTATTGTTCAGTTGTGTGATCAGTGGGGAAATCCAACTCCTGAACCTAATGTCAAAATCAGCCTTACAAAGAGTAACAACTTAAAGGTAAGCATTAGCCTTATTAGCTGAATTTTGTTTAACACAAGTTTTGTTGTCATGTCTACGGTATGTTAATTTTCAGGACAGTTTTGGAAATGTTAATAAAATATTGTAGGAGCACAAAAGAATAATTAATCTAGTATAAGAATAGTGGCAGCAAATAACATAAACAGGTCCCAGGACAACAACCACAAATATAACAAAATTCCTATAGGGCAGTGTCTGAGTATAATTCGAATATATTCCAGATCTTCTACAAAACCTTTTTCCAAATTTTGCATGGACATCACACCACCACATCCCCCATGTTATCAGAGGTAATTTACTGGAAGATGGTAATGATGGTGATACAGTCTCAACTAGAAACCAAATAATTCTTATCTGGTGGTTCTTTGATTTTGATTCCTGAATGTATGACTTGCTGGTCTGTATGTAAAACTGGCTGGCAGGTTTAAAGAAAAAAATCAGCCCTACTTGATTATCCTGTGAAAAGCATTTGCAGGATAAATGAAATTAAAACAATGAGGATGCAAATCTAGCCCAAATTTAAGTGGTTACTGACTGTTCCATAAGTGAGGTATCAGTATTAGGTTTTCACATTGGTCTGTACTAAGGAAGGACTTTGATAGAATACTCCATTCATTAAAAGTTTTATTCTTGTTTTTGAACAAAAATGGAAAGTCAAGCTGTCAAACATTCCTACCTGCCAGTATAGAGACTGTTATATTGAATATATATATTATCAACACAGGGTATATTCATCCACCTCTGGACATAACATTTTTTCATTTGGGTCTGGTCCCTACTCCCTTTTTGTTCCTGCTTGCCATGCATTTGTGTTCCTCAGTTTTCTCAGAATACACAACAGCCAAGAACCTTCTTTTGCTCACTCCTCCAGAGCTGTGCCACAGCCTTAGCTTTTGCCCAATTTAACTATGTTATTACTGCTTTTTTTTAATTGGATATTTTAAAGTAGATTTCTTGATACCTTGAACATTTTTCATCTGTCTTTTTTTACTCTCTTGCCATAGAAGCTTGCCTCACAGTTTGGGGATTTTTTTTCTTTGCCCCAGCTACTGCCTTTATGGTGTCAGCTGAAGCTCGCTGTAGGTTCTAGTTACGTTGTTCTTGAGAGAAGACACAACCTTGGCAGTATCACTGCATGGTTGTGCTGCCTGGTCAGAGAGGTTTTGTGGTGGCATGCTGTGTCTTTTCAGATTTCATGCCTTCTTCCAGGGAGCTCCAGCAGCTTCTCTTAGAGTCCACATGTTCTTAGCTTAGTGGGATGTGTCCAGGAGAAAGTGTTCTGAAAGCCAAGAGTGGATCATTGTTATAAAGTGTTTATTTCAGCATGCTCTGCCTTGGCATTACCAGTAGGTTGTACGCACAGTCTCCCAAAAGAAATGAGAAGATTTTTTGGAAAAGAAATTCTCAAATAAGATGTTCTTTGTATTTCACATTCCACCCTCTGTCTCCAAAGCCTGATACTATGCAGTTGCAGCATGCATTTCCTGTACTCCTTTATCTTACAGATCCAAAACTAAATGAGAACTGGAGGAAGACTGTAACAGGCACTAAAATAGTTTGTAGAAGGTTTTTGGATCTGAAAATACACTCAGATTAACATCTGCTATGGATGATATGATAGCATCAGTAGCAAATTAAAAAATAACATTTATAAAATATTTTAATATATTCATGAAGAAAAATACCCTAGTTCAGATAAAGTGATTACTTTTAAAAACTGGCACAGAATTTGAAACCTCTTCCTTAATATTGTCTTCACAACAGTATATCTTTCCCTAATTTACAGTGCAGAAATTTAGCTACAGCTCAAATCAACAGACAGTGTGCGGGCAAATGAGATAAACATTTTATACTAAGACTTGATACTATTTCTGTATCATTGAAAGAACTTTTTTTTTTTTTACAGCTTGTTCCTTCAAACCAGCTACATAAAACAGATGACACTGGTAGGGCTAACCTGGGAGTCTTTAGTATTCATGCACCTAGGTAAGTAGTGAAAACCAGATGGATTTCATAAAGTACTATCAAGTATTAATCTAGAGCTAAGATCAAGCATTTATTATTCATATGCAGGTGGATGGGCAGATAGTAAGTTTTTAAAAATTAAGCACTTAACTAAATAAAACTCAGTAGCTGCTTCTTTTGATCTACTGAGAAGCTGCTGCTGTACTTTTCTGAATCTTGATTATTTCTGGTGATGGTAAACCTCATCTTATTATTGTCAGCCTGCACCAAGTGCAAGTGGTAGTATAAACCACTTCAAAGTTTTGAAATGTACAGTCTTCAGGTGGTCAGTTCCAGACACTATGCTTTTAAAGTAGGAACACATTCTAAGAGGGTTTAAATCCCACGGTCTCTGCATGCTAGACATTGTTTTAAAGGATTAGGTAGAGTGTCCAGAGGAATTTTAAATAGATGTATTTCATTTTTCCTGTTTCCAGCTGAACTGCTGAACTCTTGTGTCCAGCAGATGTGTGTCCTGTGGCTCCTGCTTCTTCTTGTTGTGCTTCTTCATTCTCACTTCATGTATAGCTTCCCTTACACACTTACATCCCATATGGCTTTTCAAATTCATCATTTCTGTATCCTCCTCATATTCACATTTCTGCAACCCGTTCCCTGTATCCCTGAGTTTTCTGAGCAAGACTGGGTTGGCTTTAGGTTATTTTGAAATTAGCAATAAGTGCTTGTTCTTTGCATTCAGATAAGGAGGATTTGACCCATAATACTCTTGCATTTGGAAGAGAGTTGTTTTAAATGTTGTTGCTGGTGCTCAGTATGTTTATAATGTCTGTGACTTGGTAGAATGATGATGAATATTAGTTATCAGTTTACTGCTGGAGGTTAGAAACAGGTGTGACATCATACTATTTACAGCATAATCAAAACTGGCTGGGAACTACAGCCTCTGTGCAGTTAAATACTATATTCCCAGTTATGTTAGAAAACATGAAATGTAACTTTTTAATACTGTAAAGAAAATTAGTTATTTGATAGCATTGAAGACATTATATACTTCCAGTGTACTTTGCTAGATGTGAATGGCACTCGGATTCACGCTTTGGAAACTTTTATCAAAACAGAATGCTCCTCACCATTTTAATTGCTTTCTGCTTTACTGTCTTCTGCTACTTGAAGCTGTAGTTGCTAGTATCTTACAGGCAAAGAAACATGATCAAAATAATGAAATATTAACACAAAATTAAATTAAATAAGTTAATATCTTAAGAATAACTTAAACTTATGACTTGTCTAACATTGCATTAACAGTTTCATTTTTTTTCTACTTTACTACTACATTGCTAGGTATTGTTTAGCATGCTTTTGTGTACATTATTCAGACTTTAAGCCTGTAGAAAATAGTCTTTTCAGAAGAGATTTTACATCCATTTTTGTGATTTGTGTATATTACAGGGGAGAGCACATTTTACAGCTTAAAGCCTCATACAACAAGACCATATTAGATTGTCTTGTAATCACAATAAATGTCCTGCCTGATCCTGAGAAACCTGTCTGCTTGAACGTTAAATATGATAAAAGTCCTTCTTTTCCAGCAGGAGGTACCTTCCCTGGTAAGTTTATGGATCTTTGGTGGAAAGCAATCACTCAAGAGCTTTGAAAACCTGTGAAAAATTATTTTGGTGATTGATTCGTCTACTGTATTTTCTTTCTTTTTCTGGTCTGTTTTTCTCAGTTCTTTGTAAGAGCTGTGTCTTAGATGTAGCACTTGGACAGAAGAGATACGTAGGTCATCTTTGGAAAGCATTTCAAAAGAGCTCTTATTTATTTGTTCCAAATTGCTCCTTCTATCCATCTGTAAATGGTAAAACTACAGAATCTCTTTTCTGTCTTACTGAAATATGATCTGAGCTAGTTCATGTATGTTTTCCCTCATTTCTTACTGTGGAATAGTAACAAAGGAAGTAGCTATGAAATCCTAGGCCAACTGTGAGCCAAGACAAACCAAAAAGTAATCAGCAGGAGAACAACACAAAATATTCTTTTCTCCTGCTGTATTCTCTCACAAAAGAGTTTGTTTCTTGGCTGTCATAACTTGATCAGCCAACATTTTTATTGCAAAAGGTTTTTGTTTTTTAAAATACTCCATACAGTGTTATGACCTTGATTAAATTCAGAAGGTTTTTAGTTTTGCCTAGAGGACTCATAGAATGACAGTTTGGGTTGGAAGGGAACTGTAAAATCATCTACCTCCAACCCCCCTGCCAAACAGACCATTTTAAAATGTAGTGTGTAGTGTAAATCAGACAGGTTTTGAGTTAAGAAAAACAATTTAAAAGCTTCTTCGGGACAATATACTATATACAGTATATATGACATTAAATTTTTAAAATAAAATTAGATAATAAATTCTGTATTAACAGCCTCATATTATTAAATAAATAAAATAACATCTTAATTATTTGATTTACTGGTGATCTCAGGTATATCCAAGGGCAGGCACTGTAATCTTGGAAGGGGTCATGCCTGAATTTTTCATGCACATCAAATCATAGTCCTTCCTTAAAGTGCAAAATTCAGTCCTGCATGAGCAGTGCAAGTTCATTTACATGCATTAAATCCACGTGCTTTGCTCACATTTTGAACTAGAAGGAGGATAGCTTTGTTCTAGTTTGGATTCCATTTCCTTGGATCACTGCGCTTTCTATGGGACATACAGGAAAAGTGAAATTTTTCATATTGGGATGTAAAATGGCAGGTATTTTGACTGCAGAACCAGTCAACAGAGTGAAATGTCTCCCTATAGCCTATTTCTAACAGATACAACTGTGTGATCCTAGTCTGTGACAAATACAGCACTTGTGAAGGAAGGGGGATGTCCTGTCCTTGAAGGAAGGAATCACCTACTTAACTAGCTAATGGTACTCATGCCTGAGAGCAGGAAGCAGCCTGGTGTTCTGGTAAGAATGATAATTTGAGAAAGGCAGACTTGAAATTTTAGGATTTTTTTTAAGTTGTCATAAAGTAGGTTTTTGGTTTTTCCGTAAGGATTGTTACCTAGTTGTTGGTCTGATTACAGGGATAAGGAGAGAAGGATTTTCATATCTGGTCTGAAATTATTAGTGGTTTTGGCTCTTTTTGAAATGCTTGTTTTGTAAGTTTTTTTTCTCTTAAGTATGAGGGAGACACAGAAATTAATGAAGTTTATTAATCTTCAAAACATGTTTCTCATCCTACAGATTTTATGGTTAGTGTTCTTTCTGAAGATGACACCATTATTAAAAATATTAATCCAGCACGGATTTCTATGAAAATGTGGGAAGCACAGAGCAGCCGGGTTAGGACACCAATTGATGTAAGTCATCAAAATGCATTTTCAAAATGGGTATGAAAATGCCAGAATAGGACAAACATAGTAGAAGCTGTTTTTCATTTGGCTTACATCTGCATCCTTTTCTAGATTTTAGGTAACAAATGTTGTAGGTCAACCCTATATGTTTATCACTGTCTGTCCTTTTACAAGTTGTCAGATTGGTCAGGCATCAATACTACAGTAATGACAAAAATGTTGCTGTTCTGCAGAAGCTCATTCATAGCTGGCAGAGTATTAGAAGTAGCCATGTTGAATTTTGCAAAGAAAAGACTGTGAGACTTAAGAACATGAAATTAGTGTCTGAAATATAGGCAGTCTCACTGACTCACTCTGGGCTATCAGTACTGCAAATCATTAGGACTTGGTAGCATATTACAAGTTAAGTACTTTCAGAATATTGCATTAAATTTTTTGCATCTTTACAGGTTACAACGTTTAGCTGTAGTAAAGTGAAGGATGACAAGGAAGATGGCTTCTTCTACTTCAGGTATAATAGCATTTGTTCTCTAATTACTCATGGAACTTACAATATGAAATGCATAGTTTGAAATAGAAAGAAGAGTTTTATGTTTTGATAATAAAAGTCCATCACAGAATTAGTATGATACAGAACAGGTGAAAGATACTAGCAAGATGCATTGAGATGAAGATTGAATTCTTTCCTAGATACTTTTCACATTTATATAACCTGAGAGTAGAGCAGAAAGGAGTCTTAATATATTAGAATGCATTTTGAGAAATGCTAGCAATGAGGGAACTACATCATCAGCTTGTAACTTATATGGTCACATTATTTAATTCATTTCAATATTGTTTTAACTACTGTAGAATTGCAGGCTGGACAAAGCAGACTTAACTCTTTCTTTACTGCCTTTTCTAGCTGTGCATCAATCCTGAGCCATGACCTTGGTCCTGTCAGTTTACTAATCATTCCTTGGGCTACTCATTCAGAAATAGTGTCTTAAATGAACAGTGGCAGAACTAGAGCTCATCATAAGCTGGTGCCTGACTGCCATATTCTTTCTACATCTATTTCTAGTAGACAATCTATGGGATTAGCTAAATAGTTATGGTACTGGCTGTTGATTCAAGCTTTTGCCTCCTGGGAGTGGGCTTTTCTTGACATAGGTGCCTGTAGTTTACTAGTTGTCCACAAATGTCCAGAATTAAAACTCCCAACCCTACTGAGAAATTTGAAAGGAGAGTAGACACTGCCCATTAGCAGCCCTTGTAGAAAAGTACGTTTTACTTGTTGCTGCCAGTGTCTGTGGCATCACTGTCTACCACGTGATTTTCTCTCAAGTTTTCCTGTTCTTGGCACACTCATCTATTTATTGCCAGTCAGTAACACTGTTATGTTATGCTGTTATGCAGTCTTAAAGAACTTCCATAGCAATTCTGTCATTTCTTCTTTTTCTAAAGCCTATGTCTGTCCAGCCATGAAGTCCTTAATTGATTATTTACTAATTAGTGTTTTTTTGACAAGGCTGATGCTACTGTCAGTCTTAAGCTAGATAAAATGCAGAAAAGAATTGTTACTTCTGTATGTAAAATCGAAAAAAGGAAAAGTCATGGCCTGTTCTAGAAATATTAAAGCTTTGGGATTTCATTTTTTCCAAGTTAAGCATTCCAGGGAATCTTGCATATTACTACTTCCCAAACAAAATCAGAAGAAATATACTGCTTAATGTTGACAAAACAGTTAAAATGCTGTTTGTTCAAAACAAGAATCATTAATCAATTCAAGAGTGCCACATGTCAAGCTTGGAGAAATGCCTGAATCTTGGCTGTTTGCATCTCTTCAGAAGTTTGTAAGCATTTTTAAGTCACTCCTGTCCCTTGCTAAACACTGCAAAGGTCCTCTGGATGCCATGTGGTCTTCCTTGCTGGGTGAAATTACAGCAGCAGAACCTCAGGTGTCTGGGCTTTTCTTTGTGTTTTGATGGTAGGGATTCTTTGCCAGTAGTCTGCACTCTGGAATGCTGTAAGCTAGAAGGAAAACTCTTTTTTTCCTCTCTCACTCATATACTCACTATACTCAGCCTTGACCAGTGGTCCAAGTTACCCAACTTTGTACAGTCTGACTAAGGAAGGAATTAGCTACTCTGATTTTATGGAAATTTTATTAAATTTGGAGAGAAATGGTTGTTGTTCCAGATCTAGACATGTCTATGTTTTGTTCCGGTAGCTTTATGAAAATTCTGAATAGGAGATGAAATGGTGTAGACTGGCAGATTTCTGAACAAGACAAGAGGGCCATGACATACTTCGTGTCATCTAGAAGAGACAAAACTCCTGGAGGAGACTTCCCTCATTCAAGCTTCCAAAAGCCTTACTCTAATTCTCAAGGAGCTTTGATGGCCTTCTTGCTGAAGGAGGAGTATTATGCCTTACTAGGGCTTTCTAACAAGTTTGAAGGACCGCTCAGAGTTTGAGTTGCTTGTGTACTTGCATACTTGCGACTTCAATAATGTCTCATGTTTGCTGGGGTTTTATTTTTGGTTTTTTTAGGGATAAAGTGGTTCCGGAGAGAGTGGGCACTTACATTATCCAGTTTTCCTTTGCAATGGATAAGACAAATATGCTCAACAGTGAACAGGTTTGAATCTCTAATTAATTGCAAGAACACATAATACAGAATCATCTGGGTGAAGTGTTAATGATACTTTGTAGGTTCAGAATGCAATTACTTTAACTCACAAGTTTTGAAAAAAAATATATTTTTATTTTTGATAGTTACTGATTTCAAACTGTTGATTATCAAAATATGTTTTCATTAACTTCTATAACCAACAATTTGATGGTATAATAGAGGTGCATAATTTGCAGCCTAGCAGAACTGCTTTATGGTTGTGCTAATTTATTTCAGATCTGTCTGTCAATTTCACATACATTTGTTTCAGTGTTTTTTGAGCAACCCAAATGTGCAGTGATTTGCAGTGAATTATATCAGTCTTTATTTTGTTTCGTTCTTCCTTCTTTTTTTGCTAGATTATAGTTGAAGTTGTACCTAATGACCCTGTACGCTTGTTACCTGATTCTTTACCAGCTACTCCAGCAGTTTCCAATGTTCGAGCTCTTACCAGCCGTACACTGGTCAAGGATTTATACCTCCATTTAATGGTAACTATACTTCCATACAAAATCATAATTAGGGAAATGTGGAAGACTGCTGAAACTATGTTGAATTTTGCTTTAGGGCATTGCTACTGTTTGTTTGCAGATTCACTTCATAAAAAAAATGTGTTAAGCAGTGATTTTTCAGCATATGACAGGTCCATCTTGTTTCATTTACATACGGATGACCAAAACTGAAATGTTTGGTCCTTGCTGTCAGGTATCTCAATTGTAATCTATGTCTTGTTGCTGCACAAAAAAATTGTTTCAAGAATAGATTCTAGTGGGAAAACACTTATGTGTACAGCAGATGTTTCTCTCCACGATTTTTCTTCCCAGGGACAGTTTCTCTTAGAGATCTTATATTACAAAAAATAAGGTTTCTTGAACTTTGAGTGTTCACAGGGATAAAAAGAAATCACTTAGCAGCTATTGCAATAGCAAAGCAGACTCAGCTTGTGGAAAAGTAATTTAATTAAATCTCCAGTTAAAAAAGATTTGTGTAATAAGAAACAAAGACCAAAAAACTAAAGCAACACCTTCTGCCCCACCCTTTCTAGGGTTCAGCTTTGTTCCAGATCCCTGTACCTTTCCCCAAACAGTGCAGCAGGGGGATGGGGAATGAGGATCACAGTCAACCCATAACAGCTCCTCAGCTCTTTCCTGGCAGTGCTTTTTCCTCTCAGTTTCCCTGTTCTAGTGTGGGTCCCTTCGTGGGCCACAGTCCTTCACAAACTGCTCCATTGTGAGCCCTTGCCACAGGCTGCAGTCTAGGAGTTATCAGCCTGGTTTAGCATGGGGTCCTCCATGGGCTTCCACGCAGATCTCTGCTCCACCATGGTCCTTCATGGGCTACAGGGAAGATACCTGCTCCAGTGTAGTTTCCCTGTGAACTGCAGGGGAATTCCTGCTGTGGTGCCTGGAGCACCTCCTCCTGCTGTTCCTTCTCTCACCTTTTGCTGTTTTCTCTTTTTTTTCCCCATTCTGACCTGCCTGTGCATTTTTGCCCATTCTTAAATATAGAGAAACACCATTTTGGCTGAGGGGCTCAGCTGTCCGTGCAGTTGATCAGTTGGAGCACTGGCCATGTCCAGCCTCTCAGAGACTCCATTCTCTCTGCAGAGACTGCTAGCACCCTGCCATATAAATCCAGGGCAGTACAGAAATTGATAATTTGGTTCAGTCCCAAACTAACTTTAATTTCTTTTTTACTCACAGGATGAATACGACAACCACACTGGACTTGATCTAGTTGGCAGAATAATAGCAAAAATTAAAAGCCCCAATGAGGAAGATATAGAGATCCCGCAGTTTCAGGGGAAAGTCAGTACAGTAGAGTTTCCACTGGAGAATGGATCAGCTGAAATTGTAAGTGTGACTGAAATACACAGCTCCATGAACACTGTGTCTAATGAGGCTTATTTTCCTGCAGTTTTAAAGTTATCTTACACCTCACTATGTTCTGTGGGGATTTAGTTGATATTGTAGCTTTCCCTTAAAAATAAGTAGATAAATTATTTCTTCTGTTTGGTTGCTGATTTTCGGAAAACCTGGAGGAAGGACTTTACTTAAACAGTTTATCCTTGCCAAGTCAGGAATTGTACTGACCAATTGTCAGTTAGGGACCAGGACATTCAGGAAGATCCAGGAAAAATATTTTCTTCATTTGAATTTCACATGCGAATAACACTTAACCAGTTTGTAGTTAAACAATTAATATTACCAGTATTTTACATTTTTATTTATAATACTCTCAGGCTGTACTATCTTAAGATAATTTAGACTGACTTACTCATATATTTATAATTAAATTTTGCCAGAATCTCTTTACATTTTGTCTAAGTAGTGGGCCTGTATATGCTTTGTAGAAAGGCATCCTGCCCTCATTTGAAGAAGATAAAACTACCATTTCTCTTTATGCTTTGTTTCACTCACTAATGCCCTTGACTGTTAAAAATGCTTTTCTTATTTTGATTTGAATCTCTGGCATCATGCATACTGTGAAAGTATTGCATATTGTAGTCACATCACTGCAGTCACTTTTTCTTCAACAAATACAGATTGAATTTTTAAAACCTCTAAGTTCCATCTGTCACAGTTGCTATAAAATATGATACAAAGACACAATGTAAAATGCGCACATGCACAAAACCAGGAACTGTTCAAAACACACCAAAGAAAATCCAGCTAAATGTGGAGTTTCTTCTGAGTGGAATGGTTGCAATCTCTCTCTTAAAAGCCTACACAGAACTTCAGTCAGTAGTATTCCTGTGGTGAAACAGTTGTATATTGATTTTTGTTTTCAACTTGAAATACCATATAAGAATGGCAGAGCAAAATTATACCCCTACTTCATTTAGTTGTCACATACTTCAAAAGTCTATCTGATGTCTACAGAAGTCTTCAAACAGTTAGAAGATGTACTAAAGGAGGATCCGACTTTTTAATGACATTTTCTCAGCCACCTTTTCTTACTTGCTCTTTGGAAGCAGCTTTATGGCAGACCAGCATTAGCGTGTGCCAAGTGGAGACAGACACTGCATAGCAGTCAAAACAAGTTCTCCAAATACATCTTAGAAATTGCCACCATAAGACCCCAGTAGAATCCTAAAATCTACAGATCCTACATAGCAACTTCTTCATAATAGATTTTATTCAGTACATTGACTGCTTTTATGAAGAAAAAATGTGAAATATGTGAAACAATGACACAGCATAAGTTACTCTCTGTCAATAACAGTCAAAGACAGAAACATCTCGTTAACGTGGCCAAATATTATTAATCTGCCAAATTCTGGTCTATTCTAATCCATACAGAAAAGTGACAAAATATGTATAAAAAACAAGCTAGTAAAAAAAAAATGCAGGGACTGAATAGAGGTATCAGATAAAATTAATATACAGATTGATTTACAGTACACTCTTGGGTTTTCTCTGGTTTCCCTCCCATGTTTCAGGAGTAATAAATTAACTGGTTAGTAAACACATTTTTTCTCAGGTAGATGGGGTTAAGCAAAAGTGCAAAAGTATACATAAAGGATGAACTAAAACCACTGGTCTAACAAAACACTGCAAATTTTGCATTTACACCCATGATAACAAGGTGTAAATTGAGCGCCTTTATGTGGATAATAATAACCCCATATATAGCCTGTGACTGTTCAGATAAAATTACTGGATAGTTTCTAAGACTCTTTGCTAATGCAGAAGTAAAATTTTTTTTGGTGTATCTCCATGTAGTAGTAACCTGCTGTTGCATAATTGTGACCTAAATTCTCCAGTCTTCCATCAGTGACAAAGCTAAACTATGTAATGGAGGGAGAGTGTACTGAGTTTCGTGGTGTTGGGGGGATTGTTTGTTTGGCTTGTTCTGCCTCCCCCCCCCCCTCCCCCCCCCCCCCCTTTTTTTTCTTTTTTGTAAGTAGATGGTTTTTTTTTTCCTACTTAGGTATTCCTGATTTGGTGGGAGGTGGGGGGTCTTGCATGCTTCTTCCTTTTTATTACTATGATCTAAAGAGATCCTGCTGCTTTTGACAGTAACTGGTGTTCCCCAGTCATCTATGGGGACTAATTGCATTTCAGTGAACCCAGTATCTCTTCCCCTCCTCAGGCAGTTTTCAGGCATATGTTTTATACTGAGTTCATTTTATACTGAGTTCACTGACTTCAGACTACTCACAAAAACCCATGTGGAAAGGATTTGTTGGTTGTGATGTACTGTCCTTTTCTTGTGACTTGTAATGGGGAGGGGAAGGGACATACTAGTGTTCTTCAAGTATTTTGAAATTGTTCCATCTAGTTTGTAAAGATAGTTGTGTGCAATTAGCACAAATAATGAAAGTGATAATCTGGCATGTTTACCCTTAGTCACAAGTTCAGGAATACTAAACTTGTTTAATGAAGAAAAATGTTTAGATTCTTGCTAGCATATATTTTCCAAGGAAAAGATATTTCCACTACAGACTTCTCCTGATAAAATATGTAGCTGCAATACTTTTGAAAGCTTTGAAGACTATCTTTGAAGGTTATATATCTATCTCTTCTTTTAGGCTGCAACCACCTCTCTCTTGATTTGGCCAGTTGGGTAGCAATTTCTACATGTTAAAGGTGGAAACAGTATGAGTTTTATTATAAGAATTATTCATTTTATGCATGATACCTTTCCCGAAGTAACAGCGCATTTAGATATTACCTTTACTAATTTTATTTCTGTTTACCTTTATGGTTTTATAATATTTATCATGTTTATAAAGAAAAGCAAAGGATTTAGTATGTCTTTTGAATAAGGAATTGATAAGAAGTTAAATGTTTATGATAGTGTTTGGACATACATCGTTCATTCATTTGGGATCTGCTGCCTACTTCCATGGTAACAGCAGTAACTTTAACTGAGCACTGGGAATAGTTTGTATTTCCTTCTCTGTGTTTATGCATTGGGTCTTTCATTTTAATGATCTGTTTGCATTTCACATACTGAATGAAGTACACCTGAGGATATCTTGCTTATGGGACAGTGCAGAGGATATTTTTTCTGAGCATGTGTCTCTGAAATAAAATATATAGCCAAAAATAATAAGACTTTTTAAACAGGTAAAATGACAATCCTAATTCTTAAATAATCTTTGTATTTTACTTTTGTTTAATTATTATAAAAGGCATTTCCAAGCCAGTACTTAAAACTGTAGTAATAGTGTAGAGATGTCATGTGTTATGTAACTTAAAAGCTTTAGTATCTGAAGAAATGTTTTGTGTGTAACCTCAAGCATGGACATAAACTTATGTTTGTTTATTTTCATAGAATTTAGTGCTGGCTGAAGACAGTCCTGGAAGAGATAGCACTGAATATATTCTTGTCTTTGAGCCACATCTGCCAGCTTTGATAAAACCTTTGGAACCATATTGTCTCTCGTTTATGTTTTACAATGGTATGTTTCAAGTGCTCTAAAATACTTGCTTTTCCTTATAATCAGCTATTTTTAGATCCATAATATGTTTTCAGAGCTATGTAATAGCTTAATAGAGTTTTGCTAATGCTTAAACCAATTAAGTATGCTACTGTATTTTCTTCTAAAAGTGTTTATGCTTATTTCTGTAGATTCCAAGAAGCAGCAGCTGATGGCAACACTGACCAGGGAGAAAGACCAGTTATCTAAGTCCATAGATCTTTACAGAAAGATGTTTGATACTACAAATCAGCTCGTAGCTGAAATTAAATGTAAGTTAAGTCAAATAATGTAAAGAATTTTTCTGTGAATTAAACTGCTGTCTTATAATGATTTTGAGAGTATAGGGAAGGGGAACAAAATCAATATTGAAGTCACGAGAGATAGTAGTTAGAGGGTAGCAGAAGGGATGTATATCTTGCAGGGAAGCATCTAATTACTTGGATGTACCTACCTATAAAGGGTCTTGATTTGAGGTAGAATGTCTTATGTCAGAATTATCAAAAGGAGAAAAGAAACATTAAAGTTGATGTTTTTTTAATCCATGACTGCCTTTTACTCCCATCTTTGCATGTTCATACATCTGGAAATTCAACAGTCGCCTAAAAACAATTTGAGGAGAATGAACTATATATAATCCTCTTTCAAAAAGTTAGTCTTATGTTTTCAAAATGTTACTTTTCCGCCTCACATTTGACCCTGTGTACATTATTCAGAAGTGTTGTGTCATTGTTTATGTTCTTCAGCAAACGTAATTCTTTATGAAGTTCTGTTAAACTGCAGAGTAGTGTGAGGGCACTGGTTTATGGGAATGGGAGAAATGAAGGAAATGTTTCCTTTGCTTTTTTTTTTGTTTGAATCATCCTGCCTGTTGATTAAAATGTTTGTTTTAATAATTGCATTTTGAATTTTTATTTTAAATAATCACCAAGTATAAATAAAGTGGACTGGCATAGAAGATGCTGTTGTTTCTTGTAGTTTTAATGCTACATATTTTCATTATGAATGGAAAATCCTGAATTCCAATGTGAAATGCATAAAATCTTTGTTTCATACATTCACATTTGTAGAGAGTAAGTTAGAGTACAGCACTACACTTTATGCTTAAGTAACATTTTCAAATAGAAACATGTTGTGAATAAAGGGTAGAAGGCAACTCACCCATTTACTCATTTGTTTTTGAAATTAGTTCAGATATGAGAGTGAAGGAAATAGTGTCCAGAAAGTGGTGTCCCATATAGCAAACAAAAGAAGGTAGTGCCAGCCACCACTCTTCTCTTCTGTCTTGCCATTTCACCTGTTGGAGAACCATTTACAATGATCATTGAGGATGAAAACTAAAACCACCTGACATTCTCAGACTGCTATAAGGTCTAGGCCCCTTTGCTTCTTGAAGCTGAAGGCGTGGCATCTGCTGGAATTGTTTAGAAACTGGACAAAATCGCAAGATCTTTGTGGAAAAATTTTGATATTCTGTGCTGAAATTAAGAAGTAGATATGGTCCGTTGCAGCTGGCATAATTCCGAAAAGTTATAATAAATTCTGTAAGTGTTCCATTGCTTTCTATCATTTCCTCACTCTCTTTTGATTTTGTTTCAGGTCAGGTTAAAGAAGCTGAAACAAGAGAAGCTCTCCTGAAGAATGAACTGAAAAAGCACCAAATTGAATTACCACAGACTAACACAGTATGACTTATTTCTTACTGAACCCCATTAACATCTCTAAAATTAATATCAATAATATATCAATACTAATATTGCTGAATCACACGTGTTACCAAAACAGTGAAAATTTAAATGGTAGAAAAACTTGTGGATCAACGTCAAACTTAAGATTTTTTTTTTTATTATTATTATTTTATTGTTCTGTTAGTGAGAGGATCTTTTAAAAAGCTGCTAAAGAACTAACAAAAACCTTCTCTTTTATATCCTGGTCTTGTTTTTCTGCTGGTCATGTTTCTGCTAAGGTTATCAGTGTTACTGGTACTGATAGATGTTACAATGGGTTTTTGGAGGCTGGTCAATATATATTGTATGTATTCTGGCATAAGTAAGCCAAAGGACAAGACTTTTTTTCAGAGAATCAGAGAATTGCATATGTTACTGCCTAAGTTCATGTAAAAATAAGTTTGGAAATATTCAGGGCGATGTACCCCTTTGCTAATTTCCCTGAAAGATCCAATTATATTTTAAGAAACTTTTTAAAGGTTTTCAAACTACTAACATTTGGGAGGAAAAAACACCTTTGTAAACAATGATCTTTAGATCAAATAAGATCTAAATATATGCATTAATCAGAAATCATAATATATGCATTAATCAGAAATCAGTAGAATTAAATTGCAGTCATAGTACTGAAGTTCCCCCTGCTGGCTAAATTTTTCAAGCCTGGGCATAGTCTCCTGAAAATTTTTTTTTTTTTTTTTTTTTTT
>VZSE01012846.1:506688-521872 GCA_013398275.1 Promerops cafer
TTTTTTTTTTTTTTTTTTTTTGGTGTAGTCATGATTGTCTCTTCCTGATGTTTTAAACTTCTTCACCTTTGTCTCTAATCAAGCACTGATAGTTCTTTGTGAAACGCTCCTTGAAGTTCTTAAAAATTAAAAAACAAAAAAAAGGAGTAATTAAAAAGTTTGGTCACAATTGCAATGAGCTTTCTCTTTGCTCTTCTCTGGGATTGTGCATGGTGGTCCCTTTAAAAGGGACATTAAAAGTCTATTTCAGAGGATTGAATGTTTATTGTTAGAAAGTAATTGATGACGGATAACTACTTCTGCTACTCAATTCAATGGTACATGTTTGCTGATTTTAAATTTTTATTCTCAGCTTCAGTATGTGGATTCTCTTCTGAAAAAGAAGATGTTGGAGCAAGAAGGAGTAATGAAGCAGCCAAGGAGAACTTGTACCCTCCCAAACTATCCAAAAGGCAACCAAGATATTCTAGGCAAGGTGAGTTTTCTCACAGGGAGCCTTCTAATGAGTTCTGTTGGTTCCAGAAAGCGGTAGTGATGAAAAGTTATCCAGTGATCAGCTCCCCTAACAGAGCCATCAACAGGGGAATTAAATGTCTGTCTGGAGTTGCAGGATTATTGTGATTACTATGAAAAGGGGATGTGGTCTTGGTTTCTGTTTTGACTGTTGTAACTTCTGTGGTACAGATTGCACATTTAGCTCAAATCGAGGATAACGAAGCAGCAAAAGTTATCTCTTGGCACCTGGCAAGTGACATGGACTGTGTAGTCACACTGACCACGGAAGCTGCTCGTTCTATCTTTGATGAAACTCAAGGTCGACAACAAGTGTTACCCCTTGACTCTATTTACAAGAAGACACTTCCAGATTGGAGCAGGTAGAGAAAAAACAATTAAAGTTCTGCATTTGTATTACATACTTCTTCAACCCTTTTTTCCTCGTCTAATTTGATTTTTAAACTTCAATTAAAGATTTGAAGTATAAAATTTCTGAGTTCATTATTATAGCAACAGTAATGTCACTTGAAGTGTTAGCTGAAATCTCAGCTTTACGTCTTTAAATGCTGTGTGGTGTTATTTAATAAGGCGTTTCTATTAAAAAAATAAGACAGTCTTTTTTTTCTTCATGTCTGCATGTTTTCTAGAGCAAGAATTTATTTTACATAATTATTGTGCTTCTAATCAGATTATAACTTTCAAAAATCCAGTTTCAGAATAGATTCCTAAAATCATCTGTAGTAATAGAAATTCATTTTGCTATTTCAGTTGCCTGAAAAATAAAGAAAAATACAGTATTTTTGCTCCTGAAAATAATTTGCTTATGAAGATGACTGCTAATATAATAAGAATGCCCTTTAGAAAAGATCTGATATATAAATGTATCTATAATGTTCAAATTCTCAGTTTTCATAACACAGTGCATTAAAACTTGTCCATAAATTAGTCATATGAATTTGTTGGAAATAATATCTCATAACAAATAAGTGTTTCACTAAAGCGTCTTTAATATAACTGGCATTTCAGATAATGGTGAGATCATTTATCTAATGTGGAAGTGTTAAGATGCATTCAATTCAGTTGGAGATTCCTGACTAGAATAAGGACAAATTGCTTCTTTTCTTCTCCCTCACTCTCCCCGTTCTTTAACCAGACCTTTACCTCACTTGAGAAATGGAAGAACCTTCTTCAGACCTGTTGGAAATCCTGTATTTGCCAGAGATCTGCTAACATTTCCAGATAACATAGAGCATTGTCAAACAGGTAAATGATAAGAAAGAAATCAGTAATAACTTCTTTCTTTTAAAAAATTAAATACAGAAACATCACAAATTATAATCCATTCAATAATCTTCACTGATACGTTTGCAAATACCAGTGTACATTCCTTCTGAGTTCTGTTGGTAAAAATAGGAGGGCATTAGCATTAATTATTTTTTTTAACAAAATTTGTGAAAATTTCAACCATGACCACTTTCTTCTGCTTGTTGTCTTAGTTTCATTTTCTCTACTTATATGTATGGCAGGTTTTTTCTTTTTTAAATTCCTGCAGCATTATCTTATTCCCAAGCTCTTTAAAGCAGGAACTGACCATCACAAGATCAATTTCATAATCTCATATTGCAGAAGTTACTCCTTTTGTTAGGTTTTGTTTCCAGTTCTGTTCCTCTCAGAAATGTGTAATGCATAGATTTAAGTACACGCAGACTGAACTGTGTATGTTATGCTTAAACAGTTTAATAGTTGTTAGAGATCTTTCAATTTTTATGTAGATTTCAGTTTAGGAAACTATCATCCTCTCGCTCCTCATCTAACAACGTAGCAATCCCTACCTTTTCTTAAACTTTTTTTTTTAAATTAAGTAGATCCGCTCCTTTATATGGAGAGTTGGCATCTGTAGTTACTTCAGTAAGTTTTGCATTTTATTTCACTACTTCCCACTATTGAAGTATTCCTCTCTACTGTTAATAAAAACCAGTTTTTAGTCCTGTGCATTTTCAAAAAGTTAGATATTGACAGACTTTTAACTATAAATTCTTCTTCATGCCCCTTGGGGGAATTGAAAAACCACATTGCTTGATATATCTCATGCATGACTACATTGTTAGATTTTGTATGGAACAGACTTTTATTAGCAGGAGAATCTTAAGTTCATTTGGATCATTGGCCTGTAAATGTTTTTTTCCTTGATAAACTATTCAATATGAAGAAACATATTAAGAAACTGGGAACAAAATTCAGTATTCCAAGATTTTTAAAAAGTTATCATTTATATAATTTCCTGAAACTTGGGATTTTATTATGTGTGTCTTGATAAATGTAAAGTATCAAGAGAGTATTTTATTGGAAAATACATTCAACTATGCCAAAAGGCAATTAAATGTCCTACTTCTTTTTCTTTATGAATTCACTGATGAAAGGAGATGATTGCATATCTATGTCAACCTCAAGAGAATTTTGTTGAAACAAAAATTATTTACATGCTATTTACCTTGCACTTACCTTAGAAGATGTAGTAATGATGCCTCAGAATTGACTTCTCAAAATTCAAGTTATTTTGCTCTGGAGAAATTTCATAGTTCAAAAATTTATATTTTTCAGTATTTGGTATGCTCTTGGGTGATACTATCATTATAGATAACTTGGATGCCGCCAACCACTACAGAAAAGAGGTATGTTTCAATTTTTCTTTAAAGTTTATGATACAGATATGTTGCAGAACTACATATTTAATACATTAAAACCTTAGAGTAATTGCCAGGTTTAATGCTGTGTTAGCTGTAAGTGTGCTTACTGTGTGTGGGTCTCAAAGCACTTAACAGTGAATGAAATCTCTATTATTGGCACTGACAAAATGATCTCAAAAATTCAACAAATTCCATTATGTGAATATTGCCACGGTGCATGGTGCCATGTTTCCAAAGATAAGCATCTTCAGTTTTGCTCTTAGTGTTAAACACAAGTTCTTCTGTACTTTCCTAGTCACTCTGTGTAATAAAACACAGGGGTCTAAGGCACATGATGCAATTTCAGGTCCGCTTGACTAAAAACTTGATGTGAAACTTACTAGATCTCTTTGAGACCCTTTTTATTTAGGTTTAATGGTATGTGTTTTAGCAGGCAAGAGTCTCTGAGGAAGTCCTGACACTGGGCACTTTTCCTTTCAGCTTATGAGTTTGGAATCAAAATAGTGATTGAGCATAAGAATGTAGAACTGTACTGATTGCCACTGCTTCCTAATATATGTTGATAATCAGCTTTTTCCAGGTGTAGATCTAAATTCTGCCTTCAGAGTTCTGGTAAAATGTGAGAACACAAACCCAAAAAAACTGGTCTTCGTAATTATTGACAATACTGTTTAATTTTAATATATGCATTCTATTGCTTGAAAGCAAAGTCATGATGCAATCTCATAAAATATGCTTTTCATTAGGGAACAAATTTGCATTGTAGTTGAAAAATACCAAGGTTCACAACAGCACTGCTGAAAACTTAGATTTTCTGTGGAGTTACTAATTTATTATCAATTTTTATACCTGTGCAGGTTGTAAAAATTACACACTGCCCTACCTTGCTGACTAGGGAAGGAGACAGGATTCGCAGCAATGGAAAATTTGGAGGCCTGCAGAATAAAGCTCCTCCAATGGACAAACTCAGAGGAATGGTATTTGGAGCACCAATGCCAAAACTTTACTCTACTATCTCTGGACAGATAGGTGGGTTAATGAAGTCATAAAAATATAAAACTTACAAAATGATAGTGCTTGTCCTATGTTTTTTATTCTCTGATGTTAGAGAGAAAGGAAAACTTCAATTTAGCATAAAGTTATCTTAAGAAGTAGGAGCTGTACAGTGTTCTGTTTATAAATTTGCCTTTTCTGAAAAGCTTGTAGCTCCTATACTTCCTGAAATAAAAAATAATAATAATGAGTTAATCCCCTATTTTCTTAGTCTTACTAAAGTAGGAGTATAAGCAGTAATAATCATTCAAACAGCCAGCATGAGAAACTTGAGCTGATTGAATTCCGGCATTACTAAAACAAGTTTTAGGTCTTTCTGCTCTGGAAACACCATAATCAGTTTAGCATTTCTTATGTGCAAGTGAGCTCTATGAAACAGTGGTAGAAAAATTCCTGTTCTCAAGAGAATATCTCATAAGCTACCCTATTTCCTGTGGGATCACTTCCATTTCTTTATGTGCTTGGATTCTTCATTTCAGAATAAAGGTTAGAAATTAAGTTAGAAGATGCAGTTTCTGACATGTAACAACTGACCTGACTGATAGGTAAAACACTGAAGAGTCTTACTTAAAACAAGATTGTTCTTAAATACTTAATTTTACAAAGAAAGGACATGAAGTTTATCTGTGACAGTTTATCCATGACAGTGCAATGGAGAGGTGTGGGAAGAGAACACAAGTGCCAATTAAAGTAGCCATATCTGTGAGCAAACTACTTATCACTGACCAACTGAGAAAAAAAAAAAGGACTACAAAAATCTTTTCTTGGCATTTTAGTAGAAATATATTACATGTAGGAAAAACACAGTAAGCATGTCAGTGACAAAGTAAGATACACTGGGTTTAGCACACTTTAGCAGCATGTTTTCAACTGTTGAACTCAACTATTACCCAATACAAATTAAATTGGAATTTTCTATAGTTTAGTACTGGAGCAATTTTAGTAGAAGAAAATGTTTTAATTTCACTTAGATTGATTTTCCTTTAAATATCTAGTATCTTAGTAAAATTCCATTTAAAGCACAGCATCTCATTACACGGGGCTTGTTTTGAACTTAACTTTACACTTAGCATTAGTTCTGACATGCTCTTTTTCAATGTTTGTAGGATAAAAGTTGCTTAATCTGTTATTACTCTGAAAGGAACTTGTAAAACAAGCTGTACTAGGAGTTTGCAGTGCCTTTTGTCAGTCTGCAGCAGCTCTCTGTGTGAGAGCTTTCACCCCATGGCAAACTTAAGGTCATTTAGTGTTCAGTTAACCTTTGTGCAAGATACCTCGTACTCACCTCAAATGAATGAGTCCAGGCTAACATGCTTGAACCCTTGCTTTCTTAGTTGACATATTTATTCAATACCTGGATGTGGAAAGATTTTTTGTCTCACCTGTTTAAAGAGGAAAAAGAATTGTCAACAAAATACACCTTTGTTTATGTGATTAGATTACTTGATTAGACTCCATAGTGGGGCAGAGTGAAACTCAGTAAATGTTCACTTGGTCCACAAGGTGGAATACAATTCAAGTCAGTAATACAAGCTTCTGCTTTGTAGCACTGAAAACACAACATGCTACAACCACTTAATGTCATCAGAGGTAGAGAATTTCACTTGGAGCACACAGGCCACAAGAAGTGTACAGTGGTATCAATTTCCCACATCATTTTCAGAGCTTGCAGGTACCTCACTGTCTTCTAAGATATGGACTTGAAAAGAGGAGTCAAAGTATTGGATGTGATTTTTTTTTACAGTTATTTTAAGAACAGCCACCGATCTACTATAAGTTTGGATGTTTTTTTAAGTAATGTTTTTGAAAGATATGTTTTCTTGTGGATTTGTACATTGCCTAGGTTGTATTGGTAGCATTTTAAATCAGAATGGTCATTTCCTTATTGTTTCATGGCTTATTGTTTTTATTCCTCAATTAGATCTTCTTCAGCAATACCGTGCAGCAGTGATTAAACTTGATAATGTGAATAAGGACCTTGATTTACATTTGCAGTCACTGAACACTCCAGAAATGCAAAAGAAGAAACAGGAACTTGCTGAACAAGAGAAAAGCCTCAAGCTAGTAAAACAAAAATTGGGTAAGTTATTGTATTACAATTTTGGTGTGCTATAGGAGGAGAACAGTTAACTGCAACCAGATGTATTCTGCTTTTACCAACTAAGAAGTTCAAACTATGAATGAAAATTGTTAACATTGATAACTGAGAGACATCACATGTTAGGGAAAAAATAGCAAAACTGTATGTAGTAGTATGATGCCGTGGATATTGCCTAGAGCAGCACTGCCTTGTATTGTGTTCGGATAATAAGAATGTGGTCAGTCCGTGTCTTGTGAACATGAAACTATGATCTCACTAATAAGAGATTATATAACTATTAGTGTGGCTGGCCCCATGCTACAGAACATTGGCATGCTTTTTGAAATGACTGTGTAGTAAAGAGCTGAATTGCTTTTGCTAAGGAAACACAATCAAAACATTGTGCTATAAAAAGAAACACCCCAAAGTCTGCAAGGATTGTCTGAGTTACAATTTTTTTTATGTCAATATCAAATAATACTTTAAAAAAATCAACATTTACTCTGTGACAGTTACAAATAAAGCAGATTGTTTTAACTGTCATCTTTGAACTCTGTTTCAGATATAAGGTAACCATAAAATTTATGACATTCTGAAGTCTTACTTCAGAGGTTTAACTGTATTGTTATAGGGCCCATTTATAACCAGCATGTTTATTTTTCTGTTATTGGTTCTTACTTGCAACTTTTTCATAGGTATGACTCCTGCTTTATCAGATAAAGGTGCTGAATCATTACTTCAGCCTATAATATTAGATATATCTGACACCCCCGTTCCTCCCAAAAGAATGCGAAGAGACACAGTGAAAAAATTGTATAGGTAAGTATTTTCTGAATCTAGTCATTATTTTCCAGTAATCTGAATTCAAAACAAAAACTAGTTTCTTTTGCATATTTTTTTAATTCATATTTGTATCCAATAAGCAACAATTAGTAGAGTTTGCATAAAGCTGATTTTCAAGATAATTTTTAGTTTCTTTAAAGTTTCTACTGCTATTTAAGCCTCATATAAAGATTTGCTTACTAATTCTAATTCTGTTTCTCTTTATGAACTGATTGATTGGCATCTTTGTGCATCACATTCCCCATATTTTCTGGTATATTCCACACTGGTACACCCAGAACTATTTGAGATGGCTTGGTCTGTAAACTCTTTTAAGGTCTGCTGTCAAATACTGGATAAATGAACACAGAAATAATTATTCTAATGGAATAGAATCATTCTTACACTGTTTTTTCTAAGTAACTGTCTGAGGTGAACTGGTGGTAAAGTGTTTAACACAGTTACCTCTTTACCCATCTGTTCTCATGCCCTCTGTGGTGATGAGCGTTTGAACACACACACATACACAAAAATTTGGGCAATCTGAATGTCTCTATCTTCAAAGTGACATGAACCTGACTTTGCCATTTCTGATGTCTCTCCTCATCACTACATCATTGTCTTTGCTGAACTATGGTCATTGTACTGAGATTATTTAAATCTTACCCAGTGGTGTTCTGTGAATCTCAGAAAAAGTTAGCACTATATTGCTATGTCTCTTTATTTTTTATATATGTTAGTATTTAAATTTCTATCTACATATAGAACTAAAGTGGTTATGTAATTAAACTATCTAATATTAGCCCGATGCTATTATTTTAACAAAATAAATACAATAATAAGAAGCTGTGTACAAATATGGGATTTATATTGTTTATACTTCTGGGAGCTCTATGCTATATATATATTACATACATAGAAAAGTTTTGTTTATAAGGCACTGTGCTATGTTTTCTTTAGCTCAGAAGAATGGATCTCCTCTCCTGCGAAGCAGCAGCAACAACAAGTGCTGCAAATGGCCCCTTCAGAACTTAATGGAACTCCACGAAAAAGAAAGGCATAGACTGATCAGATTTGCTGGGAAAAGCTGTGTATTGAAAATGTGAATATATTCAGTTAAAGGAAATACTCATGTGGTATTATCATTACTCTGAAGATTTTTATACTGATAGAAGATATAAATGTATTTCATTTAGTAGGAACAGAAGTGTAAGTATTTAACATTGATAGCCCAATTTTTGTATAGTTAATTTTCATTTCTAAAAGCTTTCAGAGTTTTTATGTTCGTGTGTGAAAAAAGAAGTTTAAAATATATTCTTTTTTATTTATGAAAAAAAGATCTTTTCAATAAAACTGCTTCAGTACAAAGCACTGACCGTACAATCACTTGTGTTGAATACATTGTGTTGTGAAATGAGATTCAAATTTAAAAAGCATCCCAAGCTGTCTTGAGGAAGATAGTCAAAGGTCACCTTTAGTGATCTGCATTGCAAGGATTTTAGTGATGAACAGGGCAAAAAAGGATCAAGAATGATTAAAGATAAAATTTCAGCCAGGGTCAGAGCAAGCAGCTGGAAACAGACTTGATTGAAAGAAAAAGATAGGGCAAGAGTAGGAAGCTAAACTTAAAAAGTATAAAACTATTAGTTGAAGCCCTGTGAATAACACAGGAGACAGTGCTCAGAGGTGTGGACGTGTGGGTTCACATCTGCCTCAAAGAATTTCTGCCTCGGTGTGAATGTTGACACCAAATCTACTGATCTATATGCTCAGCAACATGCATTTTATATACATGCTCCTTTTCTGAAAAAGGACTCTAAACTTAAAAAGACATGGTGGCCTCCTGCTAGAAGTTTTAGAATGCTGATCACTAGTGCACATTCTGTGACAGTTCTGATAAAATGAAATTTCTCCAAATTAAGGAGAAATAAAGCAGTGTAATTTGTGGTTGAAGGTTTTCCAGAGCTTCATGTTTTAAAGATGGGTTAAACATCGAATTATCCTACTCTTAAAGAAAATAAATATATTCAAGTATAACATGCAGCCCCAACAAGAAACTAAGCTAGCCCTACCTCAGCCCTTTTTCCTGTTTTTTCGCTCTAAATTTAGACATCAAGACTTGAATCGGGTAGCCATCATGAAGGGTTTGCCACATAATAATTTGTCCCACCACACCAAGTTACTTGATAGTACTTCTTCTAAATGCATTTATTTTAATTCTGACATCTGCCTAGCCTCAGCCTTCAGCCTCTGGATAACCTTGAATCTTATTGGATTAAATACGTATTCCAGCAGAAATGTTTCCTTTTGGAATTCATCTCTTGCCTTTGGTAGTCAGTGTAGGCACTACTAGCATCATGTGATGTATCTCCCTGGTGGAGGAGGCAAACAGAAAATTAAGGATGGTTTCCAGCATTGTGCAATAGCTATCAGAGATTTCAGGAAATCTCACCAGGGAACTTTCAGGATTTTCCAGCAGAGTGATGGCAAGTTATTACAGTGCAAGTTACTGCTTTGCAAAGCTGTTGAGCGCAGCTGATTTGGTCAAGACAAGAAACTGGAGCTCTGAAGGTAAGTGTCAGTTTTTTTTTCCTTTACTCACTCTTTACTCTGTAACAGAGCAGGGACCTCAGCCATGCTTGGCAGTGTGTGTTGTCCTCACTGATTTCATGAGGGGCTGGTGGAAATCCATGCAGGAAACTGGGAGAAAGTGGTTGCAGTTTTGGTCTGGGCCTGCTTCTCAAGTAGCACCCAGGGATGAGAGAGACTGCCTGTCAGGTGAGTGGGGATGGATACCCCATGTAACCCAGTGAGGTAGGTTGGATGACAAGTCCTTTCTGCTAAACCACACTTGTGGTGTTACAGCCCCACCATCAGTACCATGGCCCTGACTCTACATTTCTACAGTCCCAGGATCACCAGTATTTCTCTAGCCATGTATCTCATCTGGGACTTCCTCTGCCTCTTCCAGGGTCGAAGTCCTCTTGTCAGCCAGGGCTGCAGTTCAGGGAAAGAGCAGTGAGAGGGAAGGAGGAAAGGATGATGCCCAGGGGAGGAAAAGAAAGGCAGGGAACCACTGCAGGGTGTTGCAATGTTACTGCTACGGCAGTAGCCTGGATGAAAAACACGCATTCCAGATGTCCATTGAGACAGTGAGAGACTCTAGCAGTGTAATTACTGGAAGTTTTCTGCTGAAGCCTCGAGAGTAGGTGCATATTTGATTAAGTTAGCTTTATATTGCTATCCTGAACTCCATTTCAGCTATGCCTTTAAGGAGATTTGCAGTCACCATTGGTGAATGGTTCATGCTTCAGTTGGTCACAATGAGAGAAGAGAGAGGTAAGTTGCTTGCTTTTTAACAGCAAAGGTATCAGCTGATCTAAAGACTTCAATGATTATAGAACGTTGCTGCGGTTATGGCAGTATCATTTTGTGGATATTTAATAAAGCATTATTAAGGAACTGTCATTAAAACATTTTCTGCCTTCATGCACCAGCATTTTCTCCCAATAAATTCTGCTCCTAAATTGTTCAGTTTATGGGGTTTTTTTTTAATATTTAGGAAACAAAACCCATTAAAGTTACATTTCATGATCACACAGCAAGGAAAGGCAACCATCACAGACCAGATCTGCAGTAAATTCCTTTTCACCTGCCAGAATGCAGTACACCATAGGAGAAGCCCAAACCACTATTAATATTTTCCTTTTTAAAAGTCAGTTTGCTTATTATCTAGGAACTAGAACATGTCTTACTGATGGTAGGAGTACCAGTATCAGTAAAAAGCAGCTGTTTGCCTCCCTTTCTGCCTGTGACTGGACAGGGTGTATCCAGGGATTTTGACATTCCTGCTGCACCAGATCATCTCCCCACAGGAACAGGCATCATTTCAGGTTCATAAAAAGTATGGACATGTGGATGTGCATCCACTCGCCAAGTTATATATGTACAAGTGTACATACAGTTCCTCTATTCTATATTTCCATAGACAAGCTCTTCCACACCCACTGTGACTGTGGAAAAATTCTGAGAGCTACTGTGTTGACTGGGTGTGCTTTAGCTGCTCCTGTTCCCTATCTCTGCCTCTCCGGCATGTCTTCTCTGCTGTGAAATGAGAGCAGAGCAGCCCTAGCTTTAGCAAAGAAAACTTGAGCTTAAAAAGGTGTGCACGTAAACTAATTGAATTCAATTTTATTTTAAACCAGCCTATATATAAAACTAAGGAAAATTTTCAGTTATTAGAAGCAAAAAAAAAAGATAGCACTTTCAGTTTGTAAATATGTTTGTAAATTCCACAAATTTTACAATATATGTTAATGGATTCTTACAACTCTCGCTAGCTTTTATAGGACTCAGAATTTATGAGGGCTCTAAAGAAATCCCCAGTCATTACTTTGGGGGTTATTATTTTACAGTAGCCTTGCTCTTTATGACTACACTATTTGGGCCCTGTGTGTATGCACACCATCAAGCACAGGTGAACTTTGCAAGAGAAGGCCACTAAGACCTTTCTTCAAAAAATGGAAAATATTTTATACAACAGCAGAACTATGTGTTTCACTGTCTTACCTAGGAACAAATTATGATTTTTTTTTTAATCTAATAACACAGCCCAAGAATCTTTGCCTAAATCATATTGTATTCACCCTTTTTAGAAAATTATTGTTACTTTCTCGTTACTTAAAAGACATTTAGTGGGCTCTCATTTCTTATTATTCACTCCCTCTTTATCCCTCATCCTGTAACTTTGGTAAATCAATTAAACCATATCATGCAGCAAATATTGCAGTCAAGGCTAATTTCAAGAACAGAAAAATTACTTTATTTTCCCCCAGTGTACTTAAAACTTTCGAAGAATGATTGACCAACTAACTGCAGCAACCTCTGATTCATCATTTTTCACACGCATACAAAAAAATTTGGTAGATTAAAAAGTTACTGAATAAAAAATTGAGCTATTGAATTAAAAGTTGCTGCTACTTTGTTTAATGGAAAATGGGAATGATCCCAAAAAATTAAAAGTTAACTTTCCCCAGTAAACAGCTAGTGAAAACAAATGTTTCATATTAAATACAGGTCCTGCTTTTAGCATGTTCTTATAAACAAAATACAGTAGAGAAACTGAAAGGCAATGTCATAAAATTAGTAGCTAAAGACTGCCTTATAAGAAAAGAGAAAGGTGGGCTGTCATATTCCTGCCCTGCCTTGCTTCCAAGAGCCTGTCTTTGTAACTAAGGGTCTCTTAGCATGTGCATGCTCCTGTGTGGTGGTATAATATTAACCTAAACTAACTGATTCAGAAGATACACATCAAAGGTCCAGCTCTGCTCAAACTGGAAGAGCTGGTTGAACAAGAGGAAGATTCATGACAGCCTGAGGAATGCAGTGAAAAGAATTCTTCTAAAACAATGGAGAAGGCCATTCTACAAGTTGCTCAAGAGTTTCTTTTCTTCAGCAGAGTCCCCGGGCAATTCTAGGACAGAGACTGTCCTTTGAAAAGTGAGAAGGGATGGTTAGAAGTCCTCTTAATACTAAGGACTTCTGGCAGAAGCAATCATGAGAGTAGATTTGGTAATGCATAGGAGAGCTAACTCAGCAGTGATGGGAAGTCAGAGCAGAACTGCTGAAGTGGAAGCACACTGAGGGCTGGGTCACACGTGAGAGGCCTCACACGCTGAAATTGAGCCTGCTTCTGTTGCCAGTGGTAATTTTAGCAGATTAATAGTTTATAGAGAGCTGCTTTCAGTGTAGCAACTTCATCTTGCATCATTCATACCTGAACTGACTTGAGGCATACAACACAGCTGGTGGAGTCAAACTGCTGCAGCAGCACAGTAAAGTGGGGACAGGTGAGATCAGTTAGTGAGCTGTGGTGTGTTGCTGTTGCAGTGTGGTGTTGCACAGACATGTGCAAGCTTGCAGTTAATCATGTCCATCACTGGCATTTTAACCACCATTTTGAAGTTTGTAAGTACATTCCAAGTGGAGAGCCTTTGGATGCCAAAGGCAGTTTGTTGTCATGCAGAGCTTGAAAGGAAAAAGTCCCTCTGAAAGTGGGTGGTCAGACCAAGACTGATTTATCCAGTTGGTCTCTGTATGGAGATTATAACTACCTCCAGAACTGAGCCCTCTCTAGGAGTCCATGTCAGAGCATCCGAACTGTACAAGATCTGACCATTCTTGTCCTCCTTTCTCTGGAAACAAGCACTGGGAGGCCAGACACAGTGCTGGCAGAGTGCTGTACTTGTCTCATGCTGCTCAAAGCCAAAAGGGTCTTTACTTCTTCCTCTTAACTGTTCCTGGAATAAGCTTGTGATGCTGGTAGTCCCTCTACTCTACTAATCTTTGGCACCCTCCTGTGCCAAGATAAACAAGATTCAAAGATAAACAAGAGTCCCCAGAAAAGTCTGAATGGAGGAGTGTGGGGTAGGCAAGGGGGAAATGTGGAAGCAATAGGAATCAGACATCTTTGGCTTTGAAATTTGGGTCTGAGGTTTCACATCTCCCAAATGGAGACCTAAGAATTTGTTAGGCCTCTGTTGTTGGATGCTTCCAAGACTGAAGCAGTTTGGGATTAGACATGAACCAGCCATGGATGCTACTGGCTTGAGAGCCCCCAGGGGACTCAGAAATGTGGTAAGAGTTCCCTACAATTGGATGCTGATGGCACAGGGAAGATGAGCAGAAAAACAGAAACTACTGGTGTTCCCAAAAATAGAATACCAAGTAAGTATGCAAGGAGTAGCAGGAGCGCTGACCCGTCTATCAAGAGAGATGGACACATCTATCAACGTAAGAGGGAGAGATTTATGGCAGATTTACGGATGGTCTCACCAGTGCAACTCCTAAAGCCTATTTCTGTTCCCACACTTACAGGTAGGCATGGATTCAACATCCTAGTGAATATACATTACAAAATGTCTTTGCAGTGGACTTGAAGTTTATGCCAAATACCCTGTTTCAAGAGATTTTATGGGTCACTTTTCCTCACCATTGTGATCAGGTAACTTCCCTGGGTTGATGAAAGGTCACAAAAACAGAATTAACTTTAAAAAAAGGTTTGGTGGTAAAATAAACTATTTTTCTTGTGGGAAAGAAAGCACTCTGAATTTTTTAGATTTTGTATCATCCTTTTGAGGTATTTTGTGGCTCCCAGAGCCATCTAATTCCCAGTTACTCAACCACCCACTGAATCACAGTGTGGGAACGTTTGTTCTAGGCTATGCAGGCCCAAGTCATTTTTTATGTTAATATTTCTTAAGTATTTGTATTTTCTAGAAAAATAAGCAGGCTTGGATATACACAGATATACTTCATAAGCTTTTCATATAAAATGCCAAGTACTCTGGAGAACAGTTGCTCCTTATTTATTGATACACTGATTCTTAAATGCCATAAATACATTTGAAATGTTTGTGTTGAATTTTTTCCCTGAACTGCTCTACTTTCTCTTATCTTCAGATTGTAATATATACCACTTCTGGTGTTAAGAAAGATTGGAAATATTATTTTAACCAAATGTGTTGAAGTGCAAATAACAAGTGAACTTTTGAACTCTCTTGGATTCTCTGAGGATCTGGAGGGGTTTCTGCCAGGCTTGGAGAAAGAGCTGAACATAGATGCTTTTGTTAGAATTTTGGCAAATAGAATTATCTGGAATTAGCATGGTTTATTCAGATTCCAGCTTATCACTTCAAACTACATTTCTCTTTAATAAGGAATATTAATAACTTTGATAACTCAATTTCTCTTATGAAGGTTTCCTGTATGTAGGAGTGTAATAGTGACCCTGTGTCAAATGCATGATAGCATTATCAAAATAGAGGAATTTGGGGTCAAAGAGTTTGCTGGCTAGCTCTGTTGCCAAGACTGACTGTTCCAGATCCTTATAAAGACATGCTGACACATCGGTGTGATGTGTCAAGGACCTGATGATATGGAACATTTTCCATAACACCACTTCAAATGTGAGCCTTTCCTTTGTTGAAAAACTCTTCTGCATGTGCAGAGATGGTATGCAAAAAATAATAATTACAAATATGCCAAC
>VZSE01012847.1:5887-20405 GCA_013398275.1 Promerops cafer
GCTCCAGCCCCCAAAACCTCCCTGCTCTCCATGCCCCTCTGCCTCCCCATGGCTGCCCTGTGCCCATCTGCCCCTATAGATGCCCCAGCCCCCCATCCCCCCCCACCCCCCTAAACAGCNCCTACCCCCCATAGACAGCCCAGTCCCCAGTGCTCTCCTGCCCCCCATGGATACCCCAGTTCATCCTGTGCCTCCCTGCCCTCTGCAGGTTCCCCAAAAGGCCAGACCCCCATGGGTGTCCCCTAGCCCCCAGTGCACCCTAGCTTCTATGGGTGCTCCAACCCTCTGTGCCCATCATGGGTTCACCAACCTCCCATGCCCCCCTTGGGCAACCCATCCCCACCGTGTCCCCTGCCCCCCGTGGGTGACCCCGCCTGGATGACTCACACTGAGCCCTTTTTCTGGAAGCCCTGGGGCGTGGCACAGGTGGCCTTGGCTGCCAGCACCAGGAAGAAGATGCCGACCTAGGGGTGCAGGGGATGCAGAGAGTGAGCAGGGTGATAGAGGGTCTCCTGCCCTCCCCAGCCCCTAGGGCTGGCCCTGTACGCACAGCGAGGGCGGCAGCGCAGGGCCCAGCCAGGCTCCACACCAGGCTGTCGTGCAGGGCCAGCCAGCAGAAGTCGGGGTTCCCGTAGCCCTCGGGGTCCAGCCCCACCGCCAGCCCTGCAAAGGAGAGATCAGGGGCGGGGCCAATTCAGTGGGCGGGGCTATAAGAGAAGACGGGGGCTAAGGTGGGAGGGTGGGGCTAAACAGGGTGAAGCTATGGCAGGACGGAGCATGGAATGGTTCATGTGAATGGCACAGGGCTGGCGAGAAGGTGCTGCTCTTGAGGCTCTTGTGGCTACGCTGGGTAGAGACAGCGCTATGCAAATGAGGTATGTCTAAGCTCTTGGGCATGTGGCAGTGTTGATGAGTGCAGGGATAAGGCACGGGGGGCTTGTCTAAGAGATTAGTACAGGTCTATTCTATTGGGGTGGGGTTATGCTGATGACGGCGTGGCTAGAATCCCGGGGGAGTATATGACTAAAATTGATGGAGATGGGCTATGGCCCCGGGGACACATTGAAGAGGTTGGGAAAGATGCTCTTGGGGTGGAGATATGATGGATGAGGGTGGGGCTAAACACCTGTGGTGGGGATAAAATGTTGGGCCAGGGTTACACTCTTTGGGAGGGGGCTATGCCCCCGGGGGTGTGTCTGAAAGCTTGGGGGCAGAGTTATGATGGATGAGGGTAGGATTATGGACCCAGGAGGCCTGTCTAAAATCTTGGGGACTGGTCTGATAGATGAGGGCAGAGCTATGACTCTGCACGTATGTCTAAAACCATCAGGATGGGGCTATGGTGGTTAAAGGTGGAGCTAAACTCTTGGAGTGGGGCTGTTTTGACTTGGGCGTGACTATCCCGTTGGAGGCAGGGTTATATCCAGGGGTGTGGCTATGCTGGTAAAGATACATTTGGGGGTGGGCCTACACATGGAAATAGGACCCCACTATGCATCAAATTGACTGGGGGAGAGAGATTCAGGAGGCAGGGCCGAGCCTAGAAGGGGGTGGGTAGCCACCAGAAGGTGTTGACCCAGATGGAGGTGGGCAGCTGGTGGTCCAGGGCGTGGGGTCAGAATGAGAGCAGGGTTTCACAGCAGGGCTCACCGGTGATGAAGGCAGGCAGTCCCCAGCCCAGTACATGATAGAAGCGCATGGGACCACGGTCGATATGACGGGGTTCACTGCGGCGCCGGTACAGGTGCAGTGCCTCCAGCAGCGCCCAGCCTACCGCACTCAGGTACAGGAACTGCAGCAGGATGGCCACCACCGTGCACGCCAGCTGCACCCGCCCCGTCACTGCCAGCCCACAGCCCTGTCCACTGGTCGTGCCCACAGCCCTACCCATCCAACCATATGCACAACCCCCCGAGCTCCCCTTTGAGACGTCATTCCCCTGTTTAAAAGGTCCCATTCCTTTCATATGCCTCACCCCTTGAGTGCCCCACCCCCTTGATAAGATCTGCCCCTTAGGGAGCTTCACCCCGTTTATCAGCCCCACTGCTTTGGAAGCCCCACCCCTTTATACGGACTCCACCGCTTGAGATCACCACCCCTTTGACAGACCCCACCATTACAGTCCTCATGTCTTTTAGATGCCACCCCTTAGGCCCAATCTATCATGGCCGTGCCCACTCCTTAGCCCCACCCATTTCAGCCCCATCAAGCCCGAACAGTTCAAAGGCAGCAGATCCCCTGACCCAACCAGCCCTTCCCAGTGATCCCCACTCCTTCCCTCCTTTCCCAGCCCCCTTTTCCCACACACCGGGACATCGGCCTGGTTGATGCCAAGCAGGAAGACAAGCTGTGCAAGAAGCAGTGCAGCTGTGCCGTGCCGGCGGATGCTGTGGCGGTTGGAGCGCAGCCGCCTCAGGGTCCCCAGGGCCAGGACCACCAGCGCCAGCCCCACCAGCCCCACGCCCAGAGAGCCGTAGGTGAGTGCTGCCAGCGGCAGCACCTCCCCGTTCTGCAGCAGCGGGATCGGCATATGTCACGCATGTGCTCAGTGGGCATGCACCCCCAGACAACCCCATCAACAGAGACATGGTCCCCCTTACAAAGCAATCAGTCCCTGGGCCTGGGAAGTCCTGCCCACAATGCATAGCCCAACTCACATTATTCAGCCCCGCCCCTGGTAACCCCACCCTTTGAAACCCCCAGTCACAGCACTTCAACCACGCCCCTCAAAACCCCACCCACATTGTGTAGCTCCACCGTTTTAAACCTCTCCCATACCACTAAGCCCCAGCCCTCAAAACCCCACCCACATCCCTCAGCCCTGCCCTCTGAAACCACACCCACAGCACTGACCACACCTCTTTATACCCCACCCACAGTTTTCAACCCCGCCCTAGGAGACCCTGCCCACATTACTCAGCCACAGCCCCTGAAAACACGCCTGCATTACTCAGCTATACCTCTTGTAACCCCACCCACATCAGCTCTGCCCCTTGGAGACCGACCAGCCCAGCCTGCTCAGCTGCACCCACTGGAATCCCACTCATGCTGACTGGACCCGCCCCTGCGGGCGCTCTGACAAATAGCCCCGCCCATCCCACTTAGCTCTGCCCCAAGGGAGCCCCACCCATTCGATTTAGCCATACCCCTTGGATTTAGCACCACCCCACCTAAGTCCCACCCACTTTTCTCAGTCCCGCCTCCATAAGCACTCACACCTCGCCCCTGCCCCTGCCCCACTATGGCCCTCCCATTCTGCCAAGCCCCTCCTATCCCTGTCCCTCCCCTTTTATCAACAGCCCCGCCCCTGTCCGTAAAGCCCCACCCCTGTGCCTGGCACCACCTGACACCCTGTGCCCTATTTCTGCATGTGTTTCCATCCACCCCCATGTCCTCACCAGGGCCCTCACCCTGAGTCATTCCATGCCCCCAGGGTCACTGTGTCCCTCCACGTCCCCTGTGCCACATCTGTCCCCCTACGTCCCCATGCACCCCTCCGTGTCGCCCTATGTCCCCACCTCTCGGCGGGAGATGTCCATGAGGACGGCAAAGCTGGTCAGATGGTGGCACTGGCAGCTGACGTGGCTCTGGTTGCGGAAGGCGACTTCGCAGCCTCGTGCCGACCAGCCGCCTGCACTGCCCGCCCTGCACAGCACCACAAGGTGACACAAGCCGGGAAACTCGCCAGGACACCCACGGTGAACAAACAGACAGACAGACACACACAAACACACACACACACACACACACACACACACACACACACATACACACACACACAAGGGACACCCACCAGGAACCATCCACCCCCACCCAGGGACATGCACCTGACACACTTGGACACCCTCCAGGGACACACACAGACAACACCCACCCACCCACTGGGACATCCATCCACCCAGCAGAGACAACCACTGCCACCTGGGGACACTCACCCACCAGGGACACTCACCCGGGAACACCCCTCCATTTAAGGACACACCCCCATCCTATCCCTGACACCCACCAGGGTCAGAGCTGCCCCCTCATGTCCTGTTGCCATGTTTCTCACCCATGACTTGCAGGGACACTGGGGCATCCATCCTGCCCTGTCCCCATGTTCCCTGTCCCCTCAGGATGTCCTCTGTCCCCTTAAGGTGTCCCTAGTCCCATGTCCCCTGTTGCCTCAAGGTGTCCCTATCCCTGTTACTATGTCCCCTGTCTCCATGGGATACTCCCATGCTCCCTGTCCCCTCTGAGGTGTCCCCATCTCCCTGGGGTGTCCCCATTTCCATGGCCCCTCTCCCACCAGGGTGTTTCCTGTTCCCTTGGTGTGTGCCATGCCCCCTGTTACCTCAGCGTTGGTCTGTGGCCCTCCGTGTTGTCCCTGACTTCCCAAGATGTCCCCATCCCCCCAGGTTGTTCACCGGGATATCCCCTGTTCCCCTGGTTGTCCTTATCCCCAGGTCCCGTCTCCCTGGGGAGATCCCCTGTCCCTCTGGAGTGTTCCCATCTTCCCCAAGGTGTTCCCATCCTCAATCCCATGCCCTTATTCCCTGGGATGTCCCTGTGCCCCCTGGGGTGTCCCCTGTCCCGCCCTCACCGCAGAGAGTGGTTCCAGAAGACACAGATGGGCTTGGAGCGTTCCTGGGTCTCCAACAGCCGGAACTGGAGGGTGACAGGCTTGGCCAGCACCCGGGGGGTCCCCATGGCCCCCACGCCATCTGTGCCCCCCGTGTGCACGCTGATGCTCACCACCGGTGTGTTGATGACGGGGCGCTTGGGCACCCTGGGGGGCACCGGGGTCATGGAGCCCACTCAGGGCACCCCAAAACCCACCCTGGCGCCACAGAGTGCCCTGGCACCACACAGACACTGTGAGGGCACCCCTTTCTCCCCTGTGCCTCCTTTTTTGGGCACTCCATGGGCACCATCCTTGGGCATCCCTTAAGCCACCTCCCCAACCCTCTGCCCCCCATCCTCAGCCACTCTCTGTGCCCCCCAGCCTTGGGCACCCCAAGTGTCCCCTTTCCCATATCTCCTGGGATCCTCTAGACACCCCCGTCCCCATCTCCCTATATCCGCCAGATGCTTGGCTTTGCCCTGACACCCCATGTGCCACCCCCAGCCCCCCAAGAACCCATCCCCAGTGGCACCGGAGGCTGCGCTTGTCGGTGTCGAAGTGCGGGGGCAGGAGACCGGCCAGGGTGCGGTAGATGATGACGCTGGCGATGGCCTGGCCCTCACCCAGGGATGGGTGGCGCTTGTGCCGGGTCACGATAGTCATCCCTGCCTCCTCCTCCTCCTCTTCACCTGCTTCTTCCTCGTCCTCCTTCTCCTGCCCACCTGTGCCCTGTGGTGCCTGCCCATGCCCGGTGGAGGGGCCTGGGGGCCATGGGCAGGGGGTGGCATGATGTTCTGAGACCTCATTGGGGTCCCCATGGCCACCCTGGAGTCCCCAGCTCTGCCAGTCCCATGACCACAACAAGGTTTCCCCAACACTTCCAGCTCCAGGGATGCCCATGTCCACACCAGGGTCCCCAACTCTGTCAGCTCCATGACCACAATGAGGTCCCCATGGTCACACTTGTGTCCCCAGCCCTGCCCACCGCCATGGCCACACCAAGATCTCTGATGCCATCCTGGGGTCTCTGATCTTTGCATCCTTACCAGGGTCCCCAGCCATGCCAGTACCATCCTGGGATCCCAAACCTGCCAGCCCCATGGCCACACTGGGGTCCCCATGGTGGCACTGGGATTCCCACCCCTGTCAACCCATGGGCATTCTGGGGTTCCCCCATCCCTGCCAACCCCCAGCCAGGGTCCCCAGCTGTGCCATGTCCTTATGGCCAAATGGGGAGCCTCGCAAGCTCTGCCAAGCCCCATGGATGCAAGTGGATCCCCAGTCATGCCCCCTGTCTCCGCCTATGTCCCAGACTCACGCCTGTCCTCAGGGGGCCGGAAGATGCTGTCAGGCAGGATGACGGTTGTCTCCAGGTCTGGGAGTTTCTCCCCCCGCAGCGCCTCATACCGTGGCAGGCGGGCACCCACAAAGCTGCTCTTGTCCAGCCGCACCACTGACACCACTGTGGCACCACATCACCCATGGCACGGCATGACACCCACCAACCCTGAGGCACACAGACCCCGGCACCCACAGACCCCAGGGCATACCGACCGCAGCATTCACTGATCCCAGGGCGCACCAAGCCCAGTACAGACCAACACCAGTACCCACCAATCCTGGCACCCACCGACCCCGGGGAACACACACCTTAGCACCCACTGACCCCAGGGCACACCAGCCTCTGCATTCACTGATCCCAGGGCGCACCAAGCCCAGCACAGACCAACTCCAGCACCCACGGACCCTGGGGCACACCGACCCCAGCACTCACCAACCCTGTCACCCATGAACCCCAGAGCCATGGATCCTGGGGCACGCAGACCCTGGGACCATAGATCCCAGCACCCACCAACCCTGTGGCACACAGACTCCAGCACCCACTGAGCCCAGCACCCACTGACCCTGACATCCAACAACCCCAGAGCAATGAATCCATACACCTACAGACACTAGCAGCCACCAACCCTCGGGAACATGGACCCCAGCACCCACTGAGCCCAGGGCCACGGATCCTGACACCCACTGACCCCAGGGGCCATGGATCCTGACACCCGCTGACCCCAGCACCCACCAACCCTGGGACACACAGAACACAGCACCCTCTGTACCCAGCACCCACTGACCCCAGGGCACACAGACCACAGCCCATGTCCCCAGAGACACACACACAGGCCTCTAGGCACACCCATGTTCCCCAGGTCACGTTTCCCAGCCACATAAATGTCCGTGTCCCCAGCACGTGTTCCCAGGTACATGTCAGACATGCATGCATGCTCCCAGCACACGTGTCCTTGTGCACACACGTCCCCAGGCATACACATACTGCAGGTATATACGTCTGTGTTCCCAGACGCGTGTCTATGTCCCCAACACACACATATCCCCTGAGCACACACATGTCCCCAAGCACAGACATGCCCATGTCCCCAGCACATACATCCCCCAGGCACATCCATACCCATGTGCCCAGCACCACACCAAGGGCACATGTGTGTCCCCAGGCACACACATGTTCCCAGCATGCCTATGTTCCCACACAGATACCCCCCATCACAGCCCTCTGGCCACACATATCCCCACTGACCGATGTTAGGAGTGACAATGGTGAAGGGGCTGAGGTAAGTCTGGGGCATATTCCGTGCCAGGGCTCGTGCATACTCCTCGAAGTGCCGCAGCAGCTGGGCTGTGCCACCCTCTGTCTGCTGGATCAGCTCCCAGTGCCGCTTGTTCCCCATGTCCAGCAGTGCACTGCCCACCCGCAGCAGGTTCTGGGGGCAAGGCAGAGGTAGTAGCACTGGGAGCTGGCATTTTAGGATCTGGGCAGGGGGTCCCTAACCTCCCCTGTAGGACTCTATGGCTGGGACACCCTGTCACCAACAGTGGGGAACAGGGGTGCTGTACCCCACAAAGTTGAGGGTGCACCCTGAGCCACACCAATACCCACTGCTCAGGGGTGCCCACCGCCCTGGCATCAGACCTCCTACACCAACATTCCTCTCTAGGTGGGTGCCCATCACCCTGGTGCATGGGCTCCCTCACCAATACCTTCCCCAGGTGGGTGCCATCCACCCTGGCAGCCAGGTTCCTGCACCAACACGTCCCCCCTCCCCATGTAGGTGCCCATCACCCCAGTGTTTGACCTTCTGCCCCACTATGACCCTCCCCAAAAGGGTCCCCATAACTCCAGCCTCTTTTCCTTCTCCCTCAACCTCCCTCCCCAACGCCTGTCACCAGGGCATCTGTTCTCCTGCCCCAATATCCCTCCCCAAAAGGGTGCCCATCATTCTGGTGTGTGGGCTCCTGCACCCACATCCCTGTCCACAAGGGTGCCCACCACCCCATTGTCTGGCCTCCTTCCCCAGTTCCCCTCCCCAGGCAGGTGCCTATCACCCTGGCACACAGCTTCCTGCACCAGCACCTCTCACACACGCATCAGTGCCCATCACCCTGGCATCTGCTCTTCTGCCCCATAGGTGGGGGCCCATCACTCTGGTATCTGACCTTCTGCCCCAATCCCCCTCCCCACGAGGGTGCCCATGACCCCAGTGTCTGGGCTCATGCACCCACATCCCCCATCATGGGAGTGCTCATCATCCCAACCTCTTTTCCGCTTTGCCCGTTTCCCCTCTGGGCATGTCCCCATCCCTGTGATCTCAAGCCCACCTCGGTGAAGTGCACGTCCTGGGTGGCAGCGAGGCGGAAGCCGCGCTGGCGGCTCTCATGGCGCAGCAGGGCCCCTGCCAGCCGGTATGCCAGGTGCACGTCACTGCCGAAGTACTCGCGAGCCTCACGCATTGCTTCACGCAGTGCCAGCGCCACGCGCCGGGACTGCCCTGCATCCCACCGTGACTCATTGCCCACCAGCTGCTCTGCCTTGGGGGGGACACACACGGAGTCAGGGGAGGCCCAGTGGCACTGTCGCATGGCTGTCGCTGGTGTTCCCCTGGCTCACCCAGGGGCGAAGGGCAGCAAAGGCCAGTGCGCTGCAGTTGAAGAGGTTGGGGGGCAGCCAGCCCTTGTGCTCGTCACAGTGGCGCAGTGCCGTGCCTGTGGGATGGGGACACTGAGTACACCATGGGGACAATGGGGCAGCCTCACCTCACAGCATGCCAGCAGTGCCGCCAGCGTCACACTCCTGCTCCACCCTGCAGTGACACCAGAGTGGTGCCCCCAGCCTTGTCCCAGTGGTGCCATGCCCTGTCCCAGCTGTGCCACCAAAGTGTCACACTCCTGTGCCACCCCCCAGTAACACCACCATGACAGCAACCAGTCCTGATTCCACCACTGTCACACTCTCTGCAGTGACACCACAGTGGCAGCCCCAGCCTCATCTCAGCAAGTCCACACTTGTGTCACCCCCACTCCATCTTGGTGGTACCACCAAGGTGTCACCACCCCTAACCCATCCTAGCAGTGCCACCACAGTGTGACCTCCCTGTACCAACCCAATAATGCCACTACATCATCACCCCCCTGCCCTGTCCCAGTGATGCCCCATGGTGCCACCCCACCCCAGTTCCATCCAACTGCTGCCACCACCATGAGACACCCCAGCCCTGTCCCACTGGTGTCAACATCCCATCCCAGCACTGCCACCTCCATATCACCACCCTGAAGTGACATCATGGTGTCCTCTCTCCACTGTGTCTCAGCAGTGCAATCACGGTGTCACCTCCCTGTACTACCCAAGCGATGCCACCGTGGTGTCAACCCCTCTAAGCCCCATCCCAGTGATGTCACCACTGTGTCACCCCCAGGCCCATTCTGGCAGTGTGCCCAGTGCCACCCCCGCCCTGTCCCCATGTCCCAACGTACCGACAGAGCCCTTGGGGCAGGGGGCTGCAGCTGGCAACCCAAACCGAGTGCGGGGCCACCAGATGCTGGCCTCGATGGCCCGGGGACAGCTGTCGTAGTTCACTGCGGGACACAACAGGGCATCAAAATGGGGGACGCAGGGTAGCACAGTGTGACAGTAGGGTGTCAGTGGCACCTGGTTTCTGGAACCCAGGGTGACACAGTGTGACACAGGCTAACAGCAGGGTGACAGCAGTGGCAGAGGAGGGTGACAAACGGATAACACAGGGTAAAAGTAGGGTGACATAGTAGCACAGGGTGATAGCAGTGTGAGAGCAGCATGACACAGGGTGGCAGTAGGGTGACAATGGGACTACACCAACAACCAGGGTGTTGGCAGAACTCAGTTGCCAGCAGCCAGGGTGACAGCAAGGTGACAGCACGTGACACAAAGTGACAAGGCAGTGATGCAGGGTAGCACAGGGTGACAGCAGGGTGACAATAGCACCCAGTCACTGGCACTCAGAGTGACACAGGGTGACACAGGGTTGCAACAGGGCAGAGTAGGGTGACACAGGGTGATACAGGGTGACAATGGCACTTGCTGGCACCCAAGGTGACAGCTGTGGCAGAGCAGGGGGACATCAGGATGGCACAGGGTGGTGTAGGGTGACACAGGATGACAGCAGGGTGACACATTGACAGTGGGGTGAAACAAGGTGACACAATGTGACACTGGGGTCATCAGGGTGACAGCAGAGTGACAGTAGTACCTGGTCACTGGCACTCAGGGTGACACAGGACAACACAAGGTGACACAGGGTGACAGAGAGTAATGGAGGGTGACAGCAGGGTGACAGTGGGCACTCAGGGTGGCACAGGGTGACACAAGTTGACAGTCCCCCACCTTCGCAGCCACTGGCTGTCACCTCAGCGAAGGGGTTGTCACAGCGGTCACAGTGGCGGCCGATGACACCAGCTTTGCAGGGACACTGTCCAGTGCTGGCATCGCAGCGGCGCGACAGTGACCCAGTGGGGTAACACTCACAGGGGTGGCATGTGTCCCCTCCTGGCGGGCGGTAGTGGTTGTCCTGGGGGGACACAGGGTCACTGCAGGCACGGGGATGGGGTGACAGGGGGCTGACAGAGGGTGACAGAGAGGTGGCAGGAAGGTGACTGGGGGGTTGTTGGGGGCATGATGGGGGGTGACAGGGTGACAGCGGGGTGGTAGGGGCAACAGAGGGGTGACAGGAGGGAGTAAGGTGGCAGGGGTTGGCAGGGGAGGTGACAAGGGCTGGCAGGTCCCACCTTGCAGCGACACTCGCCCGTGGTCTTGTTGCAGTCTGGGTCAAAGCCGTGGGTGATGTCGCAGCTACAGGGGCCGCACGTGGGGTGTCCCCACCACCCCCGTGGGCATGGCTGTGCCTCCCTGGGGACACTGGAGCTGGCACTCGGGCACCATGCCAGGGTACCCCCACATGGCCCCTTGTACACCCACACTGTCCCTTGCATACCCACGTGGCCACTTGTACCCCCATAGTGCCCCTTGCACCCCCATTGTGCCACTTCTATACCCACTTTTCATCCATGGTGACCCTTGCATACCCACCACAGCTCTTGCACAGCCACTGTGTCTTAACACGCTCTCCCTGCCATTTGCACACCGCCCACAGCTCTTGCACATGCACTATGCCCCCTGCACACCCACCCACATGCCCACCCTCCACTCACCCCACCCCCTGCCCCCGGTGTCCTTCACAGTGGCCCCCTCTGCCGGGTGCTCCATGTCCCCCCAGCACACACATGTGCCCCACAGTGTCACCAACCGGTGCTGGCAGAGGGCCCCGAAGGTGCCCGGGGGACAGTGACAGGCATAGCCGGTGGCCGTGCCTGGGCGGCGGGTACAGGTGCCTGGAGGCTCGCAGGGGTCCAGGGCACAGGCACTGACACAGCTGTCACCGAAGTACCCTGGGCACAGGACAGGGTTGAGGACAACAGGGGACAGTGACAGGGGACAGGGATGGGGGTGAGGGGCAGTGCCCAGAGGTGACAGTGATAAGGAGTGGCAGTGACAAGGGAGGGTGGCAGTGCCTTGGGGACAGTGATGGGGGTGCAAGTGCCCTGGAGACAGTGAGAGGGGGTAGTAGTGCTCAGAGAACAGGGATGAGGGTAGGCAGTACCTGGAGACAAGGCTGGCAGTGCCCAGGGAGGGTGGCAGTGTCCAGGAGACAGTGACAGGGGGGTGGCACTGCCCTGGTGACAGGGGTGGAGCGGTGGTGCCATGGAGTGGTGGGGGATGTCTGGGGTGTGTCGAGGGGGTGTCAGGGGTCTGGGGGATCCCTGCTCACCGGGGTGGCAGCGGCATGAGAAACTGTCCCAATCGTCACTGCAGTAGCTGTGGGGGGGGCAGGGCCCCGAGTCGCAGGGATCAGGCAGGGCACAGCCCCCCTCCACGTTCACCTGCATCGCCTGTGCCAGGCCCAGGGCACCCGCAGTCACCACAGGGTCCCCAACACGCAGGCCCTGCAGGGTCACCCATCAATGTCCTCATTAAGACCCTCCCGAACCACCCTGGATCCCCCAACACACTCCACTCCATGCCTCACTTTCCCTCACCATTCCCCCAGGACCCCATGAGAACTCCCTACACAGTGTCACCATCAGTGTGATCTTATCACCACACAGAACCCATCATGTCACCCTAAAACCCCCTCCCTACCTCAGTGTCCCCTGCCACAACACAGGACACCCCAGGACAACCTGGACCACCCTGCAGTGTCACTCCCTCCTCAGTTTCCCCCACCAGGACACCAGACCCACTGTGCCACCCTGAACCCCCTGCGCCACCCTGAACCCCCTGCATCGTGTCACTTGTCATCGTACCTCAGCACCAAACTCAGCACCACCTGGTGACACCCCTGTGTCACCTGCAGTGACCCCTCATTGACCTGGGACACCCCCCCATCCTAACCCAACTTCCCTGTGCAGGGTCACCTGACAGTGACCCCAGTAATGCCCCAGCCACCATGACCCCTCCTGCCCCAGTGCCATGCCCAGCCTCAGTGTCCCTCGCTACCACCCAGGACCTTTTGTGTCACCCTGTTCAGTCTGTCCCCACAACATGTGACACCCCGAACCCCACACCAGGACCCGCTATGTCACGCTAGCCTCCCTCTCCAGTTGCATCACCTCTCGGTGCTTCAGTGGCCCCAACACCAGCCAGTACCCCCTGTACCACCCATGACTTCCCCAGTCACATCCATGTCCCCAATGGCCATGTCCCCACGGCCATGTCCCCATCCTGCCCAGGCCCTGGGGTGATGACCCTGCACTCCATGTCACTATGCCCATGAGTACCCAGTGCATCCCCAATGTCCCCCTGCCCACACAGTCCATGTCTCCTTGTCCTGTGTCATCTCCCTGTACACACATCCCTGTGCCCTTCTCCATCCTGCCCATGTCCCTATGTCCTGTGCTATGCCCCCACTTCACGTGTTCAAACCCTGTGACATGTCCCTGTGCCTCACACCCATTCTGCCCATGTCCCCCTGTCCTTATGTACATCCCTGTGCTCCCCACCATCCTGCCCATGCTCCCACTTCTCTGTGTCACATTCCCAAACCCCATGTCCCCAAGCCCTGTGCCCATGTCCATGGTGCTCCCTCCCATTGTGCCCATGTCCCCAAACCCTGTGTCCCAGTGTCCCTGTGCACCCCTTCATCATAACCATGTCTCCAAGCCCTGTGCCTGGCTTCATTGTTCCCTGTCCCCAATCCGTGCCACATCCCCAAGCCCTGGGCCCATGTCCTCAAGCACTGTACCCATGTCCCTGTGCCCCTCTTCATCATGCCCATGTCCCCATCTCCAAGGCAAGGCCCTGCTTCATTGTGCCCTGTCCTCACCCTGTGCCACATTCCCAACATCTGTGCCCACATCCCTGTGCCCATTTCCCCAAGCCCCATGCCATGTCCCCGCATCCACGTCCCTGTGCTGCCCTCCCATCATGACCATATCCTTACCTCCTCTTCCACATCCCCAAGCCCACCCCCCCCAACCCTACATCAGCCACCCCATGCCCCCCCATGCCTTCCGTGCCCATGCCTCCGTACCTGCAGGCACCCCTGGAACCCCTCCTCCACGGTGCCACTGTCCCCCAGCAGCCCCCCGAGGCTCAGCGTGCGCAGCTGCAGTCCCTGCAGGCCTCCAGGGACATCGCCCACCACCTGGGGGGCACAAGGACCCCTGTGGGCACCTTGGGGTGCCACAGGGGGTGCCATGGTGGCACCTGGGGATCATCAGAGTGGATGCACCCCTGTGCCTCAGTCTCCCCATACCTGGTGGCGGCCATAGTCGAGGGTGAGAAGGAGGAGGGTGGCAGAGGGGCTGCGGCCAGGGCCCCCCCGCAGCTCCAGCTCCACGTGGTGCCAGGCACCGTCATTGACTTTGGCCTGGGGCAGACGCAGGGTGGCCAAACGGGCCCCCGCTTGCCAGGCACCAGCCTCCACCTGCCCCTCGCTCAGCTGTGAGGGGTAGACACATCAAAGACCCTAAAAACCTGGTGGGCACCAGGCACTGCCCACCGGGAAATACAATTTCCCCTGGGACAATAACACAACCCCTTGGGTAATACTCCCTCAAGGGGTGGCACCCCTTTGCACTGTTCCCCACCCCCAGCAATACACACCCCCGCAGCAACACCTCCGATGCCAATAGACCCCCTCCAGGGCAATACTCCCCTGGCACTTCTCTCAGGGTAACTCCCCTTTTCCAACCCCCCATGCCACTACCTCCCTGTGGCCACATATACCCGCCCAGCAATACCTCCTATTCCAATGACTCCCCAGGGCAGTGACCGCCCCAGGGTAATAAACCCTGTGCCAAAAACTCCCAATGCCAATAATGCCAATAACCTCCCCAACCTCAGAGCAATAACCCCTGGCACTGCCCCAGTCCCTATACTCCCACTCAAGTCAATACTGTCCCATGGCAATGCCCCCTATGCCAATGACCTCCCCCCAAAGCTATACCCCCTATGCCAATGACACCAAAAACAATACCTCCTGTGGCAATGACCCCAACCCAAATCAATACCCCCCCCCCCCCCCCGGAGCAACACCC